>JARJCV010000344.1:0-42379 GCA_029281435.1 Mycena haematopus
CATACTTGGCATTGTGCGACTGGCACATCCTTGGTAGGCACAGTGATGGCCCAGGTTTTGTGAGCGACTCATTGACTTTCCCTGTGGTCTTTCTGAAAAGGTCGGATATTCGCTGTTCACATTGTCAAAGGCATGCGCTCGTCGACGATGGACATACTCGCGACGCACATACTCAAGACGCTGGGTGGCGAATGGAGTATATTCACCTAGCCACTTGGATCGGGTCTCTGTCAGCCTATGTACGAATTCCCGGAGAGCGGCGGATAACGGCACCTGCGCTGTTTTGGGAGAGGACCCGTATGGTGCGTATCGGTGCTAGATGTTATCTTGAACGTTCCTCGAGGCTGTCCCAGCACTGTGGCATAATATAGTTCACCAGCGTCTCCATCTTCCCACGCGGAACAAAGACCTAGGAAAGCTGAATACTTTTTTTTTCGTTCAACATGGACAGTACAGACTGACGATAACACATAGTCGCACTGGTTATGTAGTTCCTTGGTGATTATAGGACTGACGTCTTTCTGCAATTGTGCGTTTTTTTTTTTTGTGCGCAAAGGCTTTCGCAGCCCCTCCGCTATCCAATTATAACAGGACGTTCCAAACAATTGCCGGCGCCACGCGGGAGAACGTCCGAAAGCCATGGCCGACGGCGTAACTTCTGCATTTACCATGCCATGCCGTCCCATAGTTGTTGGAGCGTGGTGAGTGGTCTCAGTGCGCTCGAAGTTTGACAAGGGCAGGTGGTGCTGCAGTGACATCGTCGTGACTTTATATCAGGTAAAGACGGCGTTGTGGAAAGCTGGCTGCCCCTGGACGATACAATTGGCTTATCCCACCTCTGTAGGATGTTTCCATTAGCGCGAACGTTGGCAATTGCCCCGGGACATCGTGAAGAGTCTCCGCGGCCTAGTACGGTTGTCAAATTTCGGGCTCCTAAAACAAAACAAAAATACGTCCCGTCCACGGAGCAGGTACCGCAACTATTGCTGACCATGCAATTCCGCTCCCTCAATATCACATCCCATATATACCTCGCAATCTCATGTTACCGCATGACCATCTCCGCGGACATCAAAATCAAATTTTAGGTTTAAGGTCCGACAAAACAGGGACTGAAACATCTACGCTCGTACCCATCTTCATGAATGCCCTCTCAGAATGGGCTTCTCGTCCTCGACATTTTACGGATGATTTTCGAGACGGCCGCAAGAGCAGACAGGAGGACAGCGTTGAAATTGGTATCTGTCACGGCGGACAATCAACTGTCACCTGCGATCGGAGTCGATGCTGTCATTGAAGCCACACCTGAACTGTCACCTTGCAAAAACCCCCCTCACTTGCCCTTTTAGTCGAGCTTTCGGATTTTTCCGTGGCCACGAGGTTGCCACGCGTTTCGGGTCTTTCCGTGAAATAAACCATGAATTTCGGGTTTTGGGTTCAGTTCGAACACAAATATTCTCGGAGGTAGCTGAAATTGAACCTACATGCATGGAGTACAAGGTTGTGAGAAAGGTTTGAGAGGAAACATGAAAAAACTGAGTGAAACCATGCGGAATGTCCTGATATGGTTGAAAATATTGATGTTCTGGTTTGTTCAACCATCCAATCCACATAAAATTTGACCTGTGCATCGAAGTTGGCTGCTCAATGATTCTCAATTTTTTTTCACGGCCAAATGAGCTGCAGAATGGCCCAAGTGCTAGTACATCAACCTGAGCGTGACACCTGTGAATTTCCCGGCACCGTGCGGCAGTTGTCCCATGTCACACTAATGTTGATGTACTTCCCTCAGCAGCGCTCCTGCGTTCAATTGAGCTCTGGAAAAAATTGAGAATCATTGAGCAGCCAACTTCAATGTACAGGTCAAATTTTATGTGGATTGGATGGTTGAACAAACCAGAACATCAATATTTTCAACCATATCAGGACATTCCGCATGGTTTCACTCAGTTTTTTCATGTTTCCTCTCAAACCTTTCTCACAACCTTGTACTCCATGCATGTAGGTTCAATTTCAGCTACCTCCGAGAATATTTGTGTTCGAACTGAACCCAAAACCCGAAATTCATGGTTTATTTCACGGAAAGACCCGAAACGCGTGGCAACCTCGTGGCCACGGAAAAATCCGAAAGCTCGACTAAAAGGGCAAGTGAGGGGGGTTTTTGCAAGGTGACAGTTCAGGTGTGGCTTCAATGACAGCATCGACTCCGATCGCAGGTGACAGTTGATTGTCCGCCGTGTGTGTCTCGGCTTGTCGAAAGCTGGTGAGGTCAGCTACCAATAGTTCGTGCATTGCTAATTTTTCTGTAGGATAAGCATTGTTCTCTACGAAACGGTCCACCTTTATCGACAGCGTACCAGCAACAATTTCCTCCGAACGATCGAAACATCGACCAGTAAATCGCGCGCCTTCTTTTCGACTCACGTTAAATCTCTGTGCATCCTATTCGATATGCCCGTAAATCAAGTCGTGAGGGTAGCCTCAATTTGCACTGGAATCGAAAACCTCACTACGTGGTTTCTACCGGCCCCACACTCCGATCTCACCGCTGCCCCATCTTATTTTCTATCCTCTTTGCGCCCACGAAAGCTCGCGTCTTGGCATGGTGTCCTGCGATCCCCAGACCCGCACTTCGGATCACCCTTCTTCAGCAATATTACTCACCTCACTGTGGTCAATATCTGGGAAGAGTGGACAGCGTGGCCCGCATTCTCCCTGCCCGCGTTGACCCATCTCTCTCTCGACTTCACGTTCGGGTCGCGGGTATTGGCAGAGGAAGAGCTCCTGCTCATTTCCGAGGCAGTCAAGGCGATTCTCCTTGCTTGCGTCCATGTGCGGGTATGTGCCCTCCGCGTCGACCAGTCCGCAAATTCGCCGACTATCTCATCGATGTTGGACCGCTTTCGATCTGAACCTCGAGTCGTATTTTTCTGTCATCATGAGCCGTTCCAGATTCGTGAGGCTCATTCCGACGCGGAGGCGACTATATGGGAAGCGCTGGAAACGGTGGTAGGGAGGCCTATCGCAGGTCCGAAGTCAGCTGCTACTAAATTTCATTTACTCATCCCCTTTCTATTTAGCCTCTGAAGTCCTCACAATCACCCAAATTTGAAAATATCTTTTGATTTCCTCGGACATATAGTGGGACCCACGATCCGGAGCTTCGCGGGTGATATGTATTCGACCACTGCGTTAAACGCCGCGGCCATAAGTTTCGAAATATGCCGCGCCCGGCCATCAAACATATTGAGCCATGAGGTGACGCCTCCGGCCAGGTGAAGCGCAGGGTTCGAGGTGCTCGTCAACGCGATCTGCGTTCTTTGGGGTGCCTTCGCGTGGGTTTATCATCGGGTGGCGCGGAAGCGATCATTGAGTTACCTCCTTCTGTCGCGGGATTTTCTGACCCAGCGACAGTTCATTTGAGATTTGCCCGAGGCACATACACGCGTTTTAAATGCCACCTTCTTGGCGCTGTGACGTGGGTAGCACGCTCTATTTAACACGTCAACCCGAGCCTACTACCCGAGTGTGCCCCCTTAATTGCCGGCATCAGCGGACAAAGCGGTGTTGCCTCATGTTCAAAATTTCGATGCGTGGACAATCACATTGTTGTTTTTATTTGTTCAAGCGTTGTGGCCTGCGAGGTGGCAAGGCCACTGCTGCGGCATTCTCTTCTCTTCTTAAACGCTCAGTACTGCCCCAGTCGCCCACCAAGCACCATGCCTACGGCCACAGCGTCCTCCTCTCCAGAGTTGCAGCATATGTCTGCCTCCACGTCGTATCTGCCGCGCGGTCGTTGCCGCCCGCCGCCGCTGCAATTTTGTGCCCAGATGAACGCGCACATACGGTCGAATCCTACCCTGGACTCGCCGTACTTCGACCTCGCTGGCCATATTGGAAACCGCGCGTACTGCTTGCACAATGTTGTCTACGATGATACTTCTGACGAGACTGCCACCCTGCTCGACGTCGGTGTTAAAGACCTTCTTCCCGTTATCATCCCCTCTCCTCCTGCTCCATCTCCGAAAGGTGTGACGTTTTCCATTCGCGAGGGCGACGGGAAGAATGGGCTAGGCATGTTTGCTGCACAGAATATCCCAGTAGGAGGTCTCATTACCGTGGAGCGACCCATCCTCGTAGCGCCATATATAATCGCACTCCAGGCACATCCAGAATCCGATTTTTACGCCGCGCTCCTGCATCGTCTACGTCCTGACACGGTGGCACGTTTCATGGAGCTGGCGAACTGCAAGCCGTCTTCAGAGTGTGATATACTGGAGGGCATTGTTCGCACCAATGCAATTGCGATTACCCTCGACGTCCCCGACGTGCCACATCCCGAGCTCCCCACCCATCGAGGGATATTTCTCAATATCGGTCGATGCAATCACAGGTGAGTGTGAATTTACCTTCTTTATCTTTCAATACCGACGGTTTTTCGTAGTTGTGGCCCCAACGCAAAATGGCAGTGGGACGCTACGTCCTTCTCCCTTTCACTTGTCGCGCTTCGCCCAATTCAAGCTGGACAAGAAATCACTGTCTCGTACATTGCTCCAACTTGCAGCCGCGCTGAGCGGCGTACCAAGCTCAAAATGATGTACAACTTTTCCTGTCGTTGTGAATTCTGTGCCCGTCCCGCATCGCTGATATACCAAAGCGATGCAGCTCGCTCGGAACTACATACAATGTGGGCCTCGCTCCCGTCGTTCGAGGAATGGTGCCTCGATCCAAATATGGGGGACTACGCACTAATCGACGCGCACATGCGCGCGGTGTCGCTGATAGAGTCCGAGGGGTTGGAGATGCTCGAGTGCGGGAAGCATTTGGATGCGATTGCGATGGGCTACGGTGCCTTGGGAGATGTGGAGCGGTTTCGCGAGTGGGCCTGGAGGGCACGGGACTTTCGCCCGATGGATCTCGACGCTTCGCGAGTGCTGCACACCTGGATTCTTGATCCAGAGACGTTTCCGGTGTGGGGATGGCGAAAATTGGCCAATGGCTTTCGGAAGGATTGAGAAAATGACACATACCCGCAATGACATATACCCGCACTCTTGTTGATACCAAAGAAAGCTAGTCCAATATTTGCTAAAAAGTCGTCGTTGATATGCTAGTTCGTTACGTAGAAATCATTGACCATAATTCTGTTTGCTCGCCGAGTCCGCAGTTCTCATTCGTTTCCGTCATCCTACTGCGTTCCTTTTCATCTTTCTTGTGGTCTCCTGGTTTAACTCTTACACCCCTTGCGACCGCACCTAATTATACTGCCTGAACTAAAGATAAATCTCGAGATTGATGGTCAATACTTGGACTTCTACGTCGATACGAGTTCAACTATTTCCTCCGACAAATTTCATCCTCTCAGATTTGTGGTAACGAGTCCTGGCGACCAATGCCATAAGATGCTCCAAACAGCGTAAGATTAGAAAGAGATTGAGACGACCAGCTGTACCCTGTTTGGCTCATGAATTCAAGTCGATTCGGATATTCAACCGCACCTCTCAGAATCTTTGAGGACAGAAACTCAGACACGGGCTTCTCATCTTGTTTGAAAATTCTAAACCGGAAAGAACTGCAGGCATGGGAGCGCTTCGAGACGCAATTAGTCGAGAATCTTGGTGCTGGGCTGCGCGGGAATACATTTCAATGCATAACTGGGGGTGATTGATTTTTCAACTCGAGGTTGGAGTACTATTATTATCGACTTGTAAGTTCCCTGGGCCAAACTGAGAGTATACTGGTGCTCGGTCGCTGGGCAATGACCAGTTATAGAACGCTGGGACCGTTTGGTTGAATTCGTGTGGGATCGTTGGAGGTCACCCCCCAAATCCGCCTAATGACCAAGATGGACTGAATTGTCGTGTACTACGGCAGACTGGATGCATGCACGCACCAACCCCAAATTTGAGACCGACTTCCAAAGAAGTAAGTGACCAGGCAAAAGAGTGCTCGCTTGGGGAACACGGTTACCGAATGAATGCATGCACGAGGTAACCGCAACTGGAAGAAGCGGGCGGCGAGGCACCAGACATAAACGAAAAACGCGGATGCGCTAAGAAGGTGAGACAGATGTGCGAGGTCATGCTGGAATGGCAGGAGACTTGTACCCCGAAGTTCGCCTGCCACGTACAGTACGGTGTGCGTGCCAGCGGCTCTGGATAGCCGACAGAGCCCCGCATGTTAGAAGAATGCCCATGCCGGCGTGCGAATGCTGAATGCAGAGTGACGTGCACACGACATGCAAAAAACCTTCAGGTCAAGAGCGGCGATGTAACTGACATAGTTGGGACCGTACCTGCGACGAGTGAGTCCAAGAGCTCGCTGCCTCTGTAGGAGACAAGGACGAGCGGTGGAAGAGCGTTGGAAGAAAATCGATTTACGCGACCGCTTCAAGTTCGATGCCGGCACATCTGCCCGAACCAGCTGAAGGTCGCTGGCGGAGATTAGTGAACCAAAAACTGTATTGTAAGTCAGGCATTGGATACGGGTGTTCTAGTTCTAGCCCGGCCATCCGAGACAATCTAAAAGATGTAAGTATCTAGGTGTGAAATGTGCAAGTACGATAGTCTAGATTCCCTTCTATTTGGTTTTCGCCCGAGGGTCGCTTTGGTTTTCTCGCGTCTTCTTCATTCGTGTTCGGTGCCACCGACGGTCATCTACTCGATGCGCGCACGCTTGGCGGGAACGCCGGTGGGGACATCCGTTTCGGGGTTGGCGAAGTACTCGAGGGAGGCCTTCGGGTCCGCCTTGATGGTTTTCGCACCCTCGGTCCAGTTCGCCGGGCAGACCTCGCCGTATTGGTCCTGATACAGATAAGTGATTGTCAGTTGGTATTCGAAGGAAGTCTATTGGTTGGTGCAGGCCCCAGAACGTCTGAGACAAAGGCAGCGCACGGCCCACGGATGAAGGAACAAAGAATATTTCGAGAAAACCAGCAAATAATACGTACTGTGAACTGAAAAGCCTTGATCAACCGGGTGGTCTCCTCGACGGAGCGCCCAACGGGAAGGTCGTTTACCGTGATCTGACTGTGGGGATCGCAGTATCAGTAGGTTGAAATCCAATGCCAGAATTTGAGGGACACGCGCCGGAGAATACCCTTAGGATCGATGATGAAGAGCCCGCGGAGTGCAATGCCCTCTTTCTCGAGCAGAACGCCATAGTCGCGCGAAATCTGCATACTCTTGTCCGCGACAAGCGGAAGCTTTAGATCGGGTCCAAGTCCACCCTGCTTGCGCGGCTGGGTCGACCACGCGAGATGCGAAAATTGAGAGTCCGTAGAGATGCCTAGACATCCACAAGATATCAGGGTCACACGAACGTCATGGAAGAGGACGCTCACCGAGGACAACGGTGTCTATCGCCTTCAAAGCAGGTAAAGCGTCGTTGAAGGCTAAAATTTCCTAGACGCATGGCTAGGGCAAAAAATCGATGTGAAGATAGTGAGTCACCGTCGGGCAGACAAAGGTGAAGTCCCTGTGCCACTCGTTCTTGAGCGCATCGAAATTGACCTATTGACGCGACTTACATGGGATAAAAGAGTAGAACCACCCTATAAAGTGTGTTCACGTCAAAAACAAGTGCTCATGATACCTCGCACTTGCGTGAACTAACCATTTCCCTAGATAATCCGACAAAGAGATGTCCTCGAGGACACCGTCGACGACGGAGGGAGCCTTGAACACGGGGGCAGACCGTTGGACGAGAGCAACCATGGCTGGCGCGGGTACCCGGAGGGACGTGGAGGAAGAGTTGGGGACAAAGAACTTGGGGGCGAGACTTGGGCGAGACGGCCCAATTTTTTTGGCGTTCACGTGTCATGTCGGGTATATGATCCGGTTTCTCGCGTTATCAAATTCAACCCCATTTTTTTTCCTTTTGATCCCCGCCTTCAGAACTTCCTGGTGAACTTCTCGGACAATGGGAGTTATGTCTCATGTAAGTATTGTGTAAGTATCTGCATGGTAATATCCATGGTTTGGCCCTCTCTTATCAAGGTCAGTGCCAGGTGGGTTGAAAAAGTTGCCGGCTTGGCCCGATGCCTGTGCACAAACGACCTGTGGCTTGTGTCAAGGAGTCATTTCCCCCGAGTTTGTTTCCGGTCCGTATTTTCGCATCTTATCATATGACATTGCCAATGCCAAATTCGAGTTGACAAAGCACGTGAATGTCATGTGAGACCGACGGCTTGTTCCGAACCAATCAGGCTGCCCGCGTCGGCGCCATCCTCTTTCCTGCCTCCTCTGTACTTGTCAAGCAACTTTGCGGTCTTTCTGTTCCTCTGTGGATACTGTACTGGAATGTCCACTACCTCATTACCCGGACTGAACACGACCCGCAGCTACGTTCCGCCGAGTCCGATTCCAAGAACTCCCAGGTTTTTTTTGAAGGCCAGAATCGATCAAGCAATAAAGGACCTGCCAACTTGCGCAAAGTTTGTCGCGGCTCGTCCCTGCCTCACACTCCAATGGAGGGGCTTTACTAGCCCCCACTGGCTAAAATTAGCCTTTTAGCCAGAGGGAGCTTGATACACCTTGCCGTCTGCTCCTTGAACATTCGTCTGTCGGAACTGTCCAAGTTGAATGCTTGGAACATGCCAAAGCTGTCTTCTATGACAATCTATGCAGCTCTTTCTGGACAACACTATCTGTAGACTTTCTCGATCCTCATCGACCATGCCGGCTCCTTCCTGATCATGAAGTTCGCATGACACCAGTTTAGGTTTCGATGAAGACGATCAATCGCCTCAGCGTCTAGCTATTCATTTCCGACCCTTGTTTCACTCTTCTTCCCCCGGAAATCTAGAATATTTTCTTTGCTCGGCAGGGTCATTCGGGACAGCTTACACAGTGCAAGACACCTTGGATCGCGAGACCGAAGAGTCTGGCATACTCTCTTGAATAGGTATTTGAATCTTACTGGCCCAATCGATCTTCGGAACTGAGGACATACAGACGCTGCAGATTCAAGCACATGAGATGCGGAACCTTTAGATCAGGCGGATTCGTCCTCCTTTCTACACTTCAAGCTTGACGCCCGTAGATTCGCGTTCTGACTCGGTGTCTTGCAATATTGCCGTAAATTCACTAGAAGCTGCTCTTCCCTGGTACGAACACAACTGTGCCGACATCGCTTGACGTTGTTTTTACATTCAGGTCGTCGTGCGGTCGACCATTCAAATGATACATATCGTTTAATAGCCCACGCTACACCATAGCGGCCGCCGGCTTCACGAGAACTGCCGCTACGCCGGTGAGTCTGCATCGGCTACAGAAAAACACGGACGTGATTCCGTAATGTCAGGCGTCTTCGCCCTTCTGATATGCAAAGTATAGACACCTCTTGCCGGCGACAGCCCCTATGGACTGGACCAATACCATGTGCAATTAAATGCATGAGATCCTTCAGGTCACTCAATGAAACACCGGCTCCCATAACCGTTGTCGTTCCTTGTGTCGTTCTCGAGTCTCGAACGAAGACCAGAATAGACATCCCAGTCGTTTTATGCAGGTGGGTGGACTACGTTTAGTTCACCGTGCGTCAAGCAGACGCATGTACCTCCATACCTCGAATCATGAGATCATGGTGGTACCAGTAACCGGGAGCGACGTCAACGCCCAAGGGCGTTCGAGGTACGTGGATGAGTCTTTTGCTGACAGTTATAACCTTGCGATGTCGAAGAGAAATGCTGTGATGCAGAAGAACCTTGCCTAGAGTAAGGTATTTTTTCCAGCCTCAGACAGTGCTGACAAGCCTCCGGATTTTCTTGTAGATTTGGACAAGCTGCCGTCGCCGCTGCCGCTGCCAGAGCACACACATACATGGATCCGCTAGGTGTTTGAGGCGTATTGTGTCATCATCGCCTCAAGAACTAGGCGCTCGGCCAAATACACGGCCTGCAATTCTCATGTCAAATCGGACGCACAATCGAAAACGGTGGATCCTTTACCTACAAGGGGAAGCCGGTTTTTTGCGTAGTCTCCGGGTTCATGTCCCTGGGCCCGATTATCAAGTCTGGGACAGATTTGTCTAAATCTGGGAAAATCAGGCCCAATTTCTTGCCATAAGGACACCTAAAACTTTCCTCCTTGGCGAGGCAACGGTTACGGACGTCACATTTACTCCTATGGACAGAAAGCTTACCATGACCACCGACGCCCATGAAACCTTCAAACTTGGCGAGTTCACCTTGCCTCGTCTGTGGACCGGGCTTTGGCAGTTATCGAGCAATGCCTGGGGGACAGCACCCGTTTCGAAGATTCGCCAAGCCATGGGCCGCCATGTCGAGCAAGGGTATTCAGCGTTCGGTTGGTCTATATTTCTGTGTCTCGGGTGTCACTGCTAGACTGGATAATCCTCAGACATGGTGCGTAACTGGCCACCTCGGGAACATGCCTACTTATCGTGATCAATTCCACACGGGTCTTCAGGGTGGGTTCTCAGTGATGCGCAACCTGTTTTCCCATTATACCCACTCTGCTCCAGCTGACCACTACGGGGCCGCCGAAGTCATCTTTGTATGTTGACCCTCCATCTCTGCGCTCCTATACTGAAGCTTCCGCGCCCCAGGGTGAATTCCGCCTCTCTCTTGAATCTCCCGAGTCTGTATTTGGCGCTACCAAGTACTGCGTATTCAGGCCTACCGTGATATCTCAAGACTCCGTCGAGACCGCCGTCCGCCAGCGCATGGAGAGGATGCGTGCTCAACGCGTCGACTTGCTTCAGGCTTGCTTTCTTAACTGCTATATGTACTTGTTCGTTAATGGATCATAGTTTCATTTGCATGACTACGCCAATCCGGAGTACATTAAGGTTATCGAAATACTGTCGCAGGTGAAAGCACAGGGCCTCATCGCCGCCATTGGCCTCTGCAACTTCGACACGCTCCACACCGATGAAATCTGTACTCGGTTTCCTGGGACAATCGTCTCTAATCAGATCCCCGTGCGTGGTTCCTATTCATCGTCGCACTCACGCTGTTACTCGATGCGAATACTAACACTAATATGGCCAGTTTTCGGTGGTAGATACGCGGGCACTGTATGCGCTGGCAGAAGTGTCCACCAAGCACGGCGTCAAGTTGCTGACCTATGGGACCCTTGTGAGCACTGAGCGACCTGCTCCATCTTTGTTTATGCTGCTGATACTGTTCCATTTCGTTCAATTCGTAAGGTCACAGGTCACACACCCTAAAATCTACGAAAATTTTCGTAAGTCACAGCGTCACGAAGGGTTCATACGAAAGGTTTCCCCCTGTTCATCCTCAAAAAAGTCGCTCTGGGCGGCCCTGCGGGGCTTTTTATACGAAAATTTTCGTAGGTCACACGGGTCACAGGGCCCCATACGAAAGACAAAATTCGTAAGGCGTGTCACACCCCAAATCGGCTTACGAATTGAACAAAATGGCACAGTATAATGTTTACAGTGCGGCGGCTTCCTCGCGAACAAGTGGATCGGTCAAGTCGAGCCGGATCCATACTCGGGTTCCCTCAATTACGAGTACTTATGTAATCGTTCTTCAATATTTTCGTGCACTGTGAAATGGCTGGACCTCGATGCGTCCCTACAGCGTTTGAACGTGTAACACTAAATAGTGGCTGTGCTTAAATTCATCAGCTTTTTGTGACCGTATTTTGGAGCAGTCAGTGGCTCGATTAGGTTCATTAGATTGAAATCTAATGGACCTTGATGCACCGTGGAAAATGCTTATGTCACAGAATCCGATTTTCTTCTCTCCACTTCAATTTTATACTTATTGAACTAATTTGAGGCGGCTTTGGTAAGTGTCCATGGTATCTACCTATGTCATACGTTATCACGCCTCAGACTGGTTTCAAATGAACAGAACCGCAATTTTCGGAGCATGATCGGCGTGTTTTGGAATGAGCTGATTATATGCATACTTCGTTTTTTGTTACACTGATAGCACTGGTTCCGTCGTTCAACTCTGCCGCACAGCAGTCTCAAATGTATTTCCAGAGCTGCGAGATGTCGAGCTTCAGGTGGTGATCACTGTGTGTCACGGTGTCACAACAGTGACTTCGCTGTTTCGTCCTCACCACATCGACGGCTCCGTCTCCCTCTTCGTCCGTGCGGTCCTCCCCTGGTCTTCGAGCCCACCCAACATCACTGAAAAGCACGCCGCTCACAGGAGTGCAGGGCTCAGGCTTACGTACCGTGCACGCTAACTTGGCACCACATACGGGAGAACACACCACGGGCAAGGGCTGACGTCAGACGATCTCGTATACGCAGCATACCGGCGATGGGCGGAGCAGGGATGGCATAAGTGCGCAGAGTAAGGGAGATGCGAGTCCGAGCACGGGATGTACGGAGTAAGGAACCAACGGATGCGGGCAGGCTTTCACGGTACGCACCAGCCTCCTATGCATCTTTTTTATTCTTCTTTTTACACTCCAATGCTTCCCCCTCCTGTAAATGTGCGTTTCCCCGCTCGTTCCCATCTTGCATTCATCTTTTTTCAAGTTTTACTGTATTTTCTGGTCTTTTTTTTGCTAATTACTCCCTCAGCGTTGCCCGCGGATCCCCAACTCCTCGTCCGCATGCTCTGTCGAGGCGTTCACTTGGCCGCGCGGGTGCAGGTTGCGGATCGCCGTGTGGTCGTCGAGCGCCTCGTGCGCTTCACCGACCTCGACGTGCGCTGTATGACCCGCGGACGCCCTCCCAAAGCGCAACTCCTCCTCCACCTTCTCAGTCGGGACGTTTGCTTCACCGTGCGCGTCTAGGGAGTCATCGCGGATGACCGTGCACTTCGCCGCCCTCGGCCTGGGCCCTGCACTCGCTCACGGCGTCGTACGACCCGCGGACTCGGTCCTCCCCCATGCCCAACTCTTCCTCCGCCTGCTCATTGAGCCGTTCGCGGCGCACGCGTGCATGGGCTGAGCGTGGGCGACCGCGCGCTCATCGAGCCGCTCATCGAACGCCTTGCATGCTTCACCGACTGCGACCACACTTATCGAGTGCCTCGTGGACTTCGCCGACTCGACGTGGGTCGTGCGACCCGAAGACACCTCCCTCCTCCATGCCCCTAGCTCCTCCGTCGAGTCGGTCGTGCGCCTCGGCGGAGCACGCGGTCGAAATGCGGAGCGCGCATGCTAGCGCTGCGCCCGAGAGGTACATGCGTACGAGAATGGCCTCGCTGGGCGAGTCTCGGCGCTACCGGAGGAGGTCGCCCGATTCCGTCCCACGCGTTTGTAAACGTACGTTGCCATCGAGTGGAATGCGGCGCGCATGTACTTATTTAACTTGAATTGGTCTAGACTAATCTACGATGATTTAAAAATCTACGCCAGTCAGTGAATATAAGACGAGAGCGAGCGAGACAAGACTCACTGAGCGGCTCGTCGTCACTAATTAGCGTATGTCGCATTCATTTTATGGCCACAAACCCTGTTTTGATGCACTTCAGATGCGGACGATGACGGTGGTGGCTACCTTCTCGGGCCGCAGCAGAGCGAGATGGTGTTCCAGTGCCCCGGTACACCAATTCCTGGCAGTCGCGTTTTCAAGTAGATGGTCTTTCCGAATTACTATAAAAGGCAACTTTTCGTTTAGCCTTCTCCCTGCTCATGCTGATTTTCCGCTTTCAGTTTGCGACCCCGCTCTGACCAATCCCTCTCCGCAGCCCCCGCCCCCGCGTACACCACCCCGTGTACACCACCCCCCACGCCGCCACCTCGCCCTTCCGGATGGTGATGGAGCCCCCGACCATGTCACTCAACGCCATGCTCCCCGCATACCCTGCCAATCACGCGTCCGCCACACCTTCCCTGTCGTGCGCACCCAACGCCAATCTAACCCCAGGCGTGGCCGCGAGAGCGCCAACTCGCCGCCGCCGCCTCGGAGGCGTGCTTTTGACGAGTACGAGCACGACCACGAACACGAGTACCATAGCGCACACCGTGCACATCTTCCCCGCGATCTACAGCAGCGCGACACTCGTGTGTGCGCTGTCAACGTGCCTCGCAGCGTTTTCGTCTGGTTCCGGGTCTAAGAGGCCGCGGGATGGTGTGAAGGTGTATGTCCTGAGTGAGCGTGCGATGAGCGACGTAGAGAGCGTGTTGGTCGGGTCGCGCGAGTTCGGCATGAAGGGGAAGAAGAATATGTGTATGTTCCGGGTTGCGAGAGACACTCACCGTGCGATGAGCGGGATTCGTGGAGATCGGACGGGTCACAAATCCAAACGAAGGCAAGGAGAAGAAATCACACAAGGAGGTGTGGGACTTGGACCGGCATTGGAGACTGCCGTGGCTGGCTGGGAACTTGGCTGAAGTGTGTCTCGCCATGCGCTTTACGGTGAAGGATGCTGGCCGGCACCACACGCGCGCCGCCTTGTCGTCCGCGCTCTCTGTCCCCCCCTACCCCTGTCTTCCCGCTCCGCAACCCCCACCCGTACCACCCGCCGACCCACATTCGCACTCTCGCACCGCCGCCACCCTCGCCGTCGTCCGCATGCATGCCCTCGCCCGACTACCCTGAGCGCGACGAGTTCCGCCGACCCCTACGATGTCGGGCGCCGCTTGATGCCGTATAACGAGCGCCGCAGGGTGGGGAAGCACCCGGCACACCTGAGTCGTCGTGTGTGTGTTGGGAGATTGATTCACTACGAGGGAGCAAAAACAAGCAGCTGAACCAAAGCTAGACCCAGTAGATAGTGATTTTCTAGTCATCGCGTCCGGGCCAATTCTAGGCGCGAAGATTTAGAGAGTCTCAGTAGATCGGCTTTCTTGACATGTTACTGTGACGGTGTGACACGACGCGTCTCTCCTCGAGTTTCCCACCACCTTTTGTTCCTCCTGCTGCGGCCGAGCCTCCCGCTCCATCACACTTCCAACTGTCCCTGCGACCGCTACACACCTTTCAACGCAGCCTTAAGTGTTATTTGATAGGCTTTCGTTGACCCTCAAGAGTTAAGACCAACAAGATTTTCGCCTTTCCTACCAAGAACACCATGGCCGCCTCTAAAACGTCATGTGTGTCTATTTTACCCCGTCCTCGGCCCTTCGTTACGCCCGCACGCTGCGGACCTGCGGTTGGCTGAGGCCTCGCTTTGAGATGGACAAGGTGGGTCTCTGCCGAGTTCCTCACACTCCCCCTGGTGCCCGTACCTATCGCTGTTGAAACCGATTGGCGCCTATCTCTCCCTCTGCCCCTATCTCTTCTTCCTTGTTCCCTCGAGGAAGTACGAGGCATGGGCCATTATGCCAGCCGCTGTTTAAGCGATCAGGGGATCCAAGTGAGATCACACCGTCTCTGTGCCGGTGCGATATTTTCCTGTGCCAATTTTTGCGAGGGTATGTACCCGGATTGAGTAGTTTATCACTGCTCGCACGAGTCGCACATCCTAGGCTCGGAGTAGCCCAGCAATCATGCATTGTCTCTCAGGCTCCACTACTTCCACAATCTCATTCTCAATTCCTTGAACTACTCACACTGACTATTTCCTTCCAGCAGAAAGACGTGCCCATAATGTGCTTGCGCTTTCCACCCACTTAGTTTGGTGGGTCCTTCCTCCTCCTGTTCACTTACCTTTTCCGTTTTCGTGGGTGTGCACGGTGGGAAGGCTTTTCGAGAGGGAGAAGCCATGTATGAGTGAGGTGTGTGTTTTGCAGCTGTGGTGTGGGTGCGATGCGAGCAGGACCATGACGCGAACTGATGCAATGGTGCAACGAGCAATGGGATCATGATAGTGGAGTGGGATATGACGAAGAAGGATAGCGGGCGTTTGCATGCACATCCCACAGTGCAAGCGGCTTGGTGAGAGAGGCCTTCGACGCTGCGGTGCGTGCACGTCGCTGTCGGCACGTGTAAGGGGAAAGAATCGGGAGGGAGGGTCAGCGCCGAGTCAGGGCGAAGTCTTCCCAGCTCGGTGCGTGCACCTCGTTGTGGCAAGGCTATGGAGATGGTGGGAGATGATTTATTCTTTATCCTCCGCTCCTCTCCTTCCGTCCTTTTCTTCTTTCCCCCTCTTTTACGTTCGGTGGTGTGCTAACCATCCACCCCCCCCCCCTCCAGCAGCCTACGGCCCTACGGGCTTATTTCGCTCCTCAGTTTGCCACGTCGCCAGCGTTCCGAGAGTTCCCATCTTCGCCTCGGCATGCTCACGCGGCCGTTCTACGCGAGCACGGTGTTCTTCCATGCTATTGCTATTGCATTCGCCATACATGCCGGTTGTGTACGTTGCGTATGTCTACCACTCGTCTCGACGCTGATTGTTTACAATTGCATAGTGTTTCGATTTTTTTGTGCTAGCTACATCAAGTGTGCCATGATTTTTGTGGTCCAAATCAATCGTGTTGAGTGATGTTACGGTACTTTTGTCCCGTTGGAACGTAGTGACTTTCATATTTCACAGGGTTCAGTATCTGCTTCCGTGCACAATCAGTTTCGACGCCTCAGGCTCCCTTTCCTCTCTGTGACGCCTTCGCGTGAGTATGTTTATATATATTCTTTTACATTCAGACGTCGCCTAGCTCTGGCGCGTAAGTTTAGCAAGACCAATATCTAGGTATCGCCTTGTTAATCTTGTATGCTCCTGCTTTTTGCTCGCTTTCTCTCTGTCTTACTGGTCTTGCGGACATGTGTTCCAGCCAGATCGTCGAATCTGTGTGAACTACTGATTCTTGGTGGTGAGTTGACCTGAGTTGGCCTATTCCCTCTCATACCATCGAATAGGCCCTGTATTTCAGTGCTGTTTTTTCGAGCCCTCAACTTGACTGAATGAACAACCAAAATAAATGAACTACTCAAGTCAACCCGATTGAATTCACTCTGTCAGGCTGATTGAACGACTCTGCCGAACAAAATCTGTCAAAAAACCAACCCTCCCGATTAGGTTTCAACAGCTAGGCTGATCCAATTTCCCCCCCACAGTGTCAAAGAGTGGGAGTCGGTAAACACACAATTTATGTATTTTTTGTCTGCCCCAGCGGGTTTTCCCGAGTGGAAGCTTTGTAGATGTAAATAACCGTTGGATTCGCTCATCGCTGTAAAATCTGTTGTACCCTCTTAAGTACTCGTTTACGCCGTGCTACGCAACGGCCCATACCCACCAAGTCCATCTCAGCGCAAGGTACGCATTATTTCAGTTTACTTTATCCACTGCATTAATCTTCCCTGTGCCATCCAATCGTCATCAATCTTGCCCCCTTGGACAACTCAGTACCTCGATTTTATTATCAGAGCCTGGGGCAGCTGGACGCTATTCCAAGAACTCTTGATTGTCCTGCGTGGGATTGGTGAACGCCACGGCGGTGCCAGCGTCAGCAATGTAGCAATGCGCTGGGTCCTTGATCACCCCGCCGTTGGTGCGATACTTGTTGGTGGGTAGCTTTCAGTTTGTGCGCCTCCCATCATGCTCCTTCTCCCATTACGCTCTCCCTCATTTCTCCATTTTGCCTATCTCATTGACCTAACATAGTACGTAGGTGTGCGCCTCGGATGCACGGAGTATCCCTCCGACAACCTCAAGGTTTACAGTCTGGTCCTAACTGCAACGGACCGCGCCGAGGTCGAAGAAGTGTTGGCGCGGAGTGCCAGCCGGCAGCTCATCGAGACGATCGGAGATTGTGGGGCGGAATACCGTTGACCAAGAACGTCTCCTTTGTAACTGTATATGGCTGCTTCTGTTCTTCACCTAACATTCTGGCTAGATTTTCTGATGTATGCTATCGTGTACGTGGTTCTCCTGGAATATTTCGGACCTTGCATAAACCTCGATGGCGACCGTTGAGATATTTTTAATTGTCTTTTGTCAGCGGAGGAATCCCAGACGATGTGGAATTGAAGGAAACAACAATACATACTGTAAACCTTTGTTAAACAGGCCCAGTCTCGCTTTAAGCCTGCCAAGGTCGCTTCCAAATTCCAGAACAAGACACGGGCTTCACATCTCAAGGTCGTAAGTCGCTGTTTCGGCTTGACAGCTTGTCGCGATGACTGCGCTGTAAACTAAAAAACTCTCATACCCATTATGTGACTTCGGACGACTGCTGCGCGCCCGACTCGGCAGCCCGAGGTACACGAGGTGCTGTATAACCATTTCATAAATTTAGATATGTGACAGCGATGTCCAATCGGGTCGCGGATGAGAACCGGAACAGAAATAATCACAACGAAATGTCCAAAACTCAGTGTTTGAAAATATTCTCCTGTTGGGTTGCCGCGGACTAAATCGCTCATAGAAATTCAAGTTCGAAGGCGGGCTACTTGCTCGACAACACAATGCACCGCCGCGCCCAAAATTTAGGCCTCTCTCTCCTTATCTCCTTGTACTTCACCTAAGCAGTCAATTCGAAGAAAGTGAACGCCAAAGAAAATTACCATTGTCATTGACATGGTTGGCTCGGGGATTTCTTTCTAAAGGGGTGTCAACGGGAATCTACTCGGTCCCCGGTGATTTGATGGCCGGCTCACTTCTGAACACAACCTTTATTTTCGACCGCACCAAAAAATTACAGGGCCATCCAATTCTAGCTAATTATGCAGAGTTCTCTGATAATGTGATATCAAGCGTTCAGGTGGATGATCCTCCCGCTATCTTTGCGGGCCAAATTACTGCGAGGTTTAAGTTGATGTGTCACATCTTGCTTCCGTCGTCCTCTAGCGCTCCATTGCATCGAGCATGTCAAAGGAGGCGCCCAGAGCGCTGGCTGGTAGTTCGATCCGGAAACTGACCTAGGCATGCTCACAGAATTATTTGTACTCGTTGTCATGTCGTACAAGTTTCTAGGCGCTTTGCTGTCGGGTGGCGCAGAGTGTAGATTGCTGAGCAAAAAGTGTTGAGCAAAGGCGAACGGATAAACGGAGCCATGAGTCGCATAAGGTATGAAGCTCTGCCAGTGGCACCGACCCACGATCTCGGAAAAGGAGTTTCTGAGAAATTCCCGAGCCCGGTGCCGATCCCCGACCTGTCGGAATTTGGCTTGCGAATGTCTGGTGATGCCCGGCCCAGCACCGACACCTGAAATGCGCACACGGAGCCTCTGAGAGAATCGAGAGGGAATCAGCGGCAATTAAACTAAGTAATCTGACGCCGGCTAAAGAATACTTGAGTCCCCGTGTTACACCACGGGTTCGCTACAATACGGCTCTATCCGAGTCTATCCGTCTGTTCCGGTGATGAGGAAGGACCCCGACTTCTCCGTTCGGCCTGGATCGGCGATCGTAACCGCCGGACTGAAATTCTGTAGATCTGGCTAGTCAGCGGGGCGGGGCGCCGGAAAACTATAACTTGCCACACAATGCCCAGTTTTCAGAACCTTTATTGAAACCCTCCTCAGTTAGAATGGACTTCAGCCGAAACAGTATGACCCAACAAACGGTTGGCCATGTGTGAGTAATCTGCGCCTACTAGTATCAGCTGCACCCTTTGATAATAGAACAGAAACATGATGGCAGACGTAGTATTGGTTAACGCCAGTCCAGAAGAGTACGTCGTCCATTTTGCAAAACGAGAGTTCGTACAGCTCAATTCGTTGCTCCGCAGCCTACGCGCAATCTTGCGCAACATGCTCTCGTCCAAAACCCCTGGGCTTGTTGCTGCCTTTATCACGTCGACCCGCGCGCGCCTCCACCAGTGCGGCGGGTGTGCACACGGCACCATGGCTGACCTCAGGAAACCGTTCTCCGATGCGGGGGACGCGCCTGCGCCACAGCTCCTCGCAAGCCTCGCGCGCGCACGAATGCTGTACGGGAGTGGGCTCGGCTTCGCAAGTCTTGAGCCACTGTCGGCGGTCGTGAGGTCCACGGTTGGGCACCGCTGGAAACCTGAAGGCGAGGTTGCGCACGCACTGGTCATGGCTGATGCAGATATCGCGCAGGGGTTGCAGGTAGCGCCGTGCGTCGAGAGCGATATTAGTTCATTGATTCCTTCTGTTCCCTAGAGCTGCAAAGAAGAACTTCAGGGATGCGCCACAGTGGACTACGCGGCGAGGCGGGCAGCACTAAACGAGCTCGCAGCGGCATTGGAGGCGAGTCGGCGAGATGTGGATAGGTGGGGGGGTGAATTTCCCTTTGAGCGCGCGGTATACAGCGTGCAAGATTTCAAGCTGTAGTATTCTGAATCGTCTCTGTTCATCGCATGTGTAAATTCATCGGTTTGGTCTCATGGACGCTGAATCCTGCTAACCTCCGGGTTTTGTGTTCGCGACGAAACGTATCTGCACCGGCCTCATGACTGGCACAAGGAGAGGGTTCCTGGCGAAGCACCGGGGAGTTCTAGAAAGTTCAGTGGACAGGAAAATGGCAGCGCTTGTACCTCTTTTAAGCAACACTTCTCCCAATTTTTTGGGACGTTCCGGAGTTCTAACGTCCGGATAGAGAAAAGGGAAAATGAAGTGTAGACCATTCAGGACTGGGAAACAGTGCCTAAGAAGATATTGTGTGCACAGATTTAGAATGGATGTGAGTTAAGATATTCAGCGATTAGTACGCACCCTTTAATCGTCGAACGCGTCATTTGTGTATTGGGTATGGAGAATCGAGATTGCCGGCATTACGGGCTATCCACTCGTACCAAAATTGCGCTGGAACGAGATCCGAATTCATGCCAGGAATACCGCTCCCGTGTCGATATGATTCTATTGTTGTGCGTGGACTTGAGATAGTGCCAAGATATATTTCACGTATTCTGGTCCAGATAAAAGTTAAAGCAATCCAGAAGATGTCCAGTCGGCCGGCAGTTCTGATACTGGAATATTCTTTCAGCGTTGTGTGGCAGAAATACGTCATAGAACCCTTTGGAGTCCCTTTTTGACGCCGGGGCAAAGTTTCGGCAAGTAAAGTAAGCCGGAGCAAAGGGCGAAACCATCTCTTACTGGATTGGTTGGGCACCGATGGGCGACGATAAAACGGGTGAATCGGATTGAGACCCGATAGGAAGGGGCGAATGCCGCGAGGTTTGATCTAGGTCAGTGGCATGAAGGAGACAAAAAGGGCGAACTATTTCCTTGCGTCACCGTCGTTCCAGGCCCCAGGAACCTCCCCTGAGAGATGGCCCGAAAGAAACCCCAAATCTGCCCTTGTTTCAGGCGTTTGGGTGTGAAGAAGTCACCTTTCGGACAGGCATCGTCACGAGTTCACTAGCAAAAAAATCTCCGGAAAATCAACTGAGAAAGGAAAACTCTCGCAAGCCGACTGGAGAAAGCCACACTTGCCACAGGGTTTCTGGAGTTCGTAGACGCCCGCTTTCAAGCTGAGGGGGAATCAGAATCGCCCAAAAGAAAAATCTCACCTGAAAACTTCGTCTCTGCCTCGCGTGGCGGATATTTGCCCTCGAAAAGCCACTTTTCGGACAAGGGAATCGTCGGACAATCCTTTGGGGGAGCTTCCCGGGGCCTTTCTGAGTCGTTCCTGAGGTTACAGTAGCATTCAACTCGCGCAGCTTGCGTGAGGCCTCGATGATGGGTAAGTTACTCAGTGACGATCGAGTGACAGTCGCCGAGATCAAGTGTGTGTCGAAGTGGCGTCATTTGACCGATCGGGCCGTAACCGATGATGGCATCAGTTGAACCAGTGGACTTCAACCAAGGTCAACTTACAAGTTTGAACGCCACGGTGTGATTGTGGCATGGGGTAATTAGCAAAAGTATTTCCTCGTCACCGAGGGACCTACTTCATGGATACTATTATCCGAATCGCATAGAAACACAGACTGAGGGCACAGCTCACCATATGCACGTCGAGCCGGCACTGCCTGAGTTCTCCAAAGGTGGACCTCAGCAATATCTATCGGAGATCATAACGTGGCGATTTGGTCCGGATGAGATTTTGTAGAGGAGAGAAGTGGGAAGGAGAATGAACACAAGTAGTTGGCCAAGGTCTGCCAAGGTTGGCCCGGCATTAGCGGCATCTTCACATTGACATATCTGTGATCCACCAAAAGATCAACGTTCGATCAGCGGTCACTAGTAACAGGTGACATATTGTGACATATCAAAACATAAGGCAGTGCAATCGCCGTCGTGGATGATGAGGATACAGATACATAAACTCCACTCCTTTCCCCAGTGAAGGCTTTCGCTTCCTCCATGGCTGACAACGTCGGTCAAGGTTCTGACAGCCTTGGCCAAGCTGTACCCAGCAACTTTGAGCTCACGTACGTTCCCTAGTCTCTAGCATGGAAATGGCATTGGGGGGGCGACTGACATCTTTACCAGCTATGCACCCTTCTTCTTCGGCGTCATGGTCAATGTTCTGCTTTTCGGCGTTTTCATTGTGCAGGTGAGGCTCGTGCCACTCAGCGCCCTCGTGGTCGTTGATCCCGCCCTAGGTTCACTCTTATTTTCGCCTCTACAAAACGTGTGTTTCAGTTTCGTTGGCTCGCGTCTTGATCTCACCGCCGAATCCTTCAGCGACTACGCTTGGGTCAGATATCTTGTACGGTCGCGCATCGTCCCACCTCTCGCCAAGACGCTTATGCAATTCAGATATATTATTTAGCTGTGATGGAGACGGTCAACACTATATGTGATGTCGGCCTCATCTACGAGCCCCTCGTCAAACTACACGGTGGTGCGTGGCCTCCTTCCATTTTTATGCTATCCCTCAAGTCGCATAGACACGTCATCGGGCAAATCCCCCACTCGTGAGTAGCACAAGACGACCGACGACATTGATCTGATCTTTGTTTCCCCTCGACTAGTCCTTGCCGCAGGTGAGCCCACTGCGGTGTTTCTCCACGCCAACACTGATGTTGTTTCTCATCTAGATCCTGTTGTCACTGTATGTTGATCCTTGATTTGTACAAAACATAGACTCTGATCCGAGCCACAGACGCTCATTTCGACACCCGTCCAGCTCTTCATGGCTTGGCGCATAAGACTTGTCACCAGGTCGAACTGGCTTTCCGGCATCGTGGCCTTGTTGGCACTCATATCTTTAGGTGCGTCTACAACCGTTCATTGTCCGTTTATTTATCCATCCCATCAACTGCGCAGTTGGTGGTGTGGGTGCGACGATCGTTGTAGCTCTTCACCCCGATTTCACCCAGTTTCACCTGGCCGAGCCCCCACTCACTCTCTGGCTCACCTCGACTGCTTTCGCGGACCTGTTCATCACTGCCTTTCTCGTGAATTTCTTGGTCTGTTTCCATTTCATAGTTCTGCGATGGGCGTGCTCAAATGTTGATTTTGGCAGTGGGCCAACAAAACCGGGTTCCAAACACAAACAGACTCTGTCGCGGACAAGATTATTTTCATGACGGTGCAGACCGGAATGGTGACATCGTTTGCGGCGATTGCGGACGTGACACTTTTTCTGCTTGTTCCTGTGCGTGTTCTTGTCTTCCAAACCATTCAAATTCTGACCTTCATATTTTAGCGTACCACTCTGTGAGTCATCCATCTCGTCCTTGCATTCAACGTCGACTGAACCATCTTCAGAATGTTCATCTGGGATCTGTGAGTCGTCCATGCGTCATTGCTTTCAACGTCGACCGACTGTTCTTCAGAACGCTTTCTAAAATGTATTCCATCTGCCTCATTTCAACGTGAGCATCGACTATCTCTTATACCTGCTGACCTATGTTGACCCGCGCATCGAGTCTCAATGCGAGAACGGACTGGAATAACCTACTCACGGCGATGCCTTCTGACGATGAGAAAAAGGATCCCAACGCGATTATAAAAGTCCGGCGTGCCGTACGTCCTCCTCTTTGCATCCCAGTTCAAACATCTATGTTAAACCCTGCGCACTAGACGGACATCCAAGGCCTGCAACTGTACATCCCCAGCCAATTTGAATTTGGAGCAAACGCCTCCCCTCGCAAGCGCACACCGCGCTCCGAATGGATCCCGCAGCCCCTCCCGTTGGCCACGACTAGAAGTGGCAACAGAAGTACTAGCTCGGACTCCGAGAGCGCGCGCCGGACGGCTGCGTGGGCAATGGCTACAGGGAGGTAGCACGCATTTGCGCTGGTTCGTTCTCCACCTCACAACCACAGCAACCTTGGCATCATACGGGTCTCTCGCGAGCATATCGACACGATACAACGCGCTGATATGGGCACTCAAAGTACTCGCGTAACTTTACTGTATCCTCCTTGATCTCTGTTGGTAACCTGGCGCGCTGCGACATGTCCAACTTGGGTTGACTGGCGTTTGAAATGCCTCTCTGTAACCACTTATAATATTCAGTTATAATCCTACTTCAGTGTTATAAATAGCTCGGCTTAGGCGGTGCAAATCTGGAGGAGTACCACCACAATGGTGAGTTATCGATTCTTTGGGTTGCGAGTATTTGAGGGATATCTCATCGTCAAAACAATTTCGGCCACACAGTGAAATACTCAGATACGTGAATCCTCCTCGGATTCTCGCGAAAAGTACACACCGCCCTTGCCCATCTTCGCATCCTCTTGGAGATCGTGTGCAGTTCTTACGCCAACGGATCCAAATGGTACGTTGCGATACACGGACTCCTCCACTCGCATGCGACGCTCTTCAACCTTGTACCGTTCCTTCAACTCGGCCGCCGTTTGTTCGCCGCCTGCAAGCTTGTATGCGCGATTTAGTGCCCATGTTCCCCACGTACTTGTGCCGGGAAGCATCTGCGCAACTTTCAAAAACGGGAAAGCTGCGTAGAAGCTTGCCCAGGCTGCCGTTGTCGCGGTGACCGACGCGCTCTTCAACACCACCTCCGGAATGACCGTCACCACGGACGCGCCGCGAGGATGCGCAGAACTAAGGGAGAGGGACCCAACGCGGAAGGACGCGCTCGAGGCAACCACTTTCCCGGATGTTTTGATCAAGAGGCGAAAATAGCCGTCACCGGCCGAAACAGGGATATGGACGAAATCTGTCTCGAGGACACGGTGATCTTTGGGCGCGCCAGCCGACTGCAGGAATTGCTGGATCTCGTTGTCGTACTGCGCTCTCTTCCTCCCGTCGAGTGTCTGCCAATATCCCGACGACGCAGGGGTAACGTCGAGCTCCTTTCCAATGGTACCGCCGATCCATCCACCAATCTCCCACCCGAGCAGCCCAGTTCGCCAGCCGCGTCTCTGGAGGGAGATCGTGCGGTTCGCGCGAAGCGCAGTTCTCCCGAGTATAGATACGGGGACAACGGTGGAAATCCCCTGGTAGTAGACCCATGGTCGCGTGTGGCGCAAGGTAGAATATGGTGCACCCGGAATATAATGCGGCTCGGCGTCGTTCAGAGCGTGGAATGTGGAGATCGCAGCTGCTCCCGCCGCACGGCCGACTTCGAGAATCTTTGGACCGTTGGACGCTTCGGAATGTGGCCGCCTTTCCGTCGACATGGTGGTACGAAGGGAACGTCTTAAGTGAGCAGGTTATGACATCATAATTAACGGTCACGTGTCAGTTCAATTCTTGCCCCCTCCGGTTTTTGTTTCATACCGCGAGAAATAATCTAAGATAATCAGCGTGATTTATTGGAAGCCAAAAGCCTGGTGGTTCTGGTTGAAATAACTCCCGGATTCTTGTAAGATTCTGGATAAATTGCCTTCACAAAATCAAACATCGCACGTGATATTTGTTCAATTCGTCCCACTCCTATCAGCGGGGCAATAATTACTTGAGAAAAATCCCAGATCAACTGCGCACTTCTTTTACCTTGCAGCAACACTGGCAAAGTTGATCGAAAATCCTCTCGAAAGAATCTCTTGCATACATTCAGTCAGATCCTCCTAGCCCAGCCGCGGCTTAATTTGGACTACTCTTGTGATCGCCAGCGATCCACTACGAGAAAAATTAAGGCACATACATCGGGGTAACTTTTGCCCGATAGGTTGACTCAAGGAGCTTGTACTCAAGGAGCTTGTTCAACCTCGTCCGGTGACATCTAAATTGGTCACCCATCCTTTTGCGGAAATTGTACTGAGGCTTCTTCCCCGATACGGCCTGTCTACGCACCCAGCTGCTCTGGATCCGAACAATTGGCAGACGACTAAGTCAAACCTGGATTAGACATGCCAACGGACGGCGTACTTGAATTTCACCGTATCAAATTCGAGGTTCAGCGTCAAATTGGGCGCTCGTTTGACCCAACTCTGAACAATCATTAGTCGTGTCGAACAGAGATCTGAAAGGAGTCTGGCAGCATGGTGGGCTAAGCTGAGCGGCGTACTGTTCAATGTTGAACTAGGCTGAACAACGAAAGAGTGGTTAATCATTTGAACGCCGAGCGGTTCGAGGCATTCTCCTAAGCCGGGAGGCCCGACCGCCAAGTTCAACCATCGCCATTCGGCATATTTTAGCGAGGTTTCACCGGAAACTCTTCGTTCAACTTCATCCCAGGCTCTGAGGCTCCGACACTACAAGGCTATGTACGCACCTGGATCTGTAAACCGCATCGCATTTCACTGAGTGGCGCTGTACACGTACCTTACGAATTTGTAACTTCTAGTACGTAGTGCAATTTGATAATCCGTTGCGCGCTGCCGGCGGACCACAAGGAGAAGCCGGCTTTCATCGCCTTGCCGGGGGTCGTCGCGATTACCTCTCTGCGACCATCAATCCTCGATCGAAGCCTACACGCTGAAGTATAAGTATCGTCCTCAGTATGGCCATCTTGTCCCCGAAGCTTGGTTCCAAGCAGTCGACCGTCGTCAAGTCTCCCGTCATCTCACTGAACAACGATGGAGGCTACGCACGAAACCTTTCAGCTCGGACCATTCACAGCGCCGCGGCTTTGGACTGGCCTTTGGCAGCTCTCCAGTAATGCATGGGGAACAGCGTCGGTCTCCAAGATTCGGCAGGCCATGGGGCGCCACGTAGGTCGCGGGTACACGGCGTTCGGTGAGCACTACCGCACTCCTGTCCTGCGTTGCGAGCTCACCGCGGTATAGACATGGTGTGTATGCAATTTCACATATCGGAGACATGACCGTTGAATGCGCTGAATAATCCCGTAACACAGGGTAGGCCTTGTTCCATGTCCAACAGAGCTCATCCTCACCATGCCCCAGCTGACCATTACGGTTCTGCGGAAATCCTGTTTGTCCGTGCCCGCTACTTGGAGGAGATGAACTCCAGTTCACTCGTTTCTAGGGACAATTCCGCGCCTCGCTGGAATCCCCAGACTCGGTGCTTGGAGCCACGAAATATTGTGTGTTCAAAAGCATCACAGTCTCCAGGGAGACCGTCGAAGCTGCAGTGCGCCAGAGCATGGAGCGAATGCGCTGCGAGCGCATTGATCTTCTTCAGTTTTATTGGCAAGATTACGAATTGAAGCGCGATTATATCCAAGCAGTCGAAATTCTAAATCAACTCAAGACCGAAGGACTGATAGTGGCCATCGGCCTCTGCAACTTCGACACTCTTCGGATAGAGGAAATTTGCACCCAATTCCCGGGCGTCATCGTCTCGAATCAAGTTCAGGTGCCAGTGGTGCTCCGTCGGAATCTCTTTCTTGCATGCTCACTGCCATAGTTCTCCCTCATTGATACCCGCCCTCTATATGGGATGGTCGACGTCTGTGCCAAGCATGGGATCAAACTCTTGACATACGGAACCCTGGTATGGACTCTGGAGTCACAACTCGGCGAACCAATCTATTAAACTCCCTACGCAGTGCGGCGGCTTCCTCTCAGATAAGTGGATCGGAGAACCTGAGCCCGATCCGTATTCTGGGTTACTGAACCCCTCCCAGCGCAAGGTGGGTGCAACGTCTTGACTCTTTGTCCATGGAGTCCTTAATCATTGCAGTATCTTGACATGATAAAGGCCTGGGGTACCTGGGCCCTGTTTCAAGATCTTCTGCGTGTTCTCCGAGACGTCGGCGACCGCTACGGCGGCCTCAGCGTGTCAAATCTGGCCGTACGCTGGGTCCTGGATCACCCGGTAGTAGGGGCTGTGATAATTGGCAAGTGTGCTCCATTCTATGAAGAAGGTCGCCGTCAACCAATGACAGGTACGCGTCTGGGGTGCTCGGAGTATCCGGAAGACAATGCAAAAGTGTTCGGTGTCTCTTTGACGGACGAAGACCGGGAATGTATTGACGACGTGTTGAAACTCTCCAATGGCGGCCGTCTCATTCAGACCATCGGGGACTGTGGGGCTGAATACCGCTGACACACCTTATTTGTTTCATCGTCAGTCCCGAGGCACGGTGGATGCTGTGCTGAAGGCTGAAGCGCTCATTTATCTCGGCGACGGGAGTGTTAAGAATACTCATCTCATGTCAGCGGCATATTGAACAAATAAATACAGTTGTCGTTCAGATCTTGGGCATTTGATCACCGTGATGATAGGCTATTTCACGGGAGCTATTTTGGTCCGACGCGGCGACCTGGCCTTTACCAAGCTAAGGATCCGAGAGTATCGAATACCTGGGGCCCAGGAACTAATTGAGAGATGCGTGTCAATGGCAGCCGGAATGGTTACATGACTGGTTGACAACAAAAGTGGACTGAGCTTCATTATTCCTCTAGATCGGACATGAAGCAATACTCTCGGGCCAGACTGCTCGACATCTCAATTTAGGAATCCTGTCGCGTCGGCCATGTTTTCCTCCCTGGAGGAATGGTAACTCAGGAAAATTCGTTGAAGAGATCTACCAAGAATCAGTTGCCAACTCAACCTTTCGCATCCAGAGACTTGCCACATTTGTTCAACCACGACGGACGCCAAATCTCTGTTTAGACGCGTATTTACCCCAGCGTCGGATGTCCTCTCGCTGTAAAAGTAAATCCACAGAATAATAGTGCTGCGCCAATTCTTCGTTTGTTGCGACCTGGTGGACCGCAGTATGGCATGGTCTTGATAAAGGTTAGTGAACATATTCGATCCACCAAGCTAAAACATACCTGCATAGCCAAGCCACAGAGTTGAGCATACTGGGGGGATGCCATTTCTTCTTTATTACCTTGGTATGGGTTGCCCGCGGGACCAAATGGTGGTAAGTCAAAGGAATCTCTCGTTCGCAGATTTCGCACTCCTTCGTCCGGGTAGATGACCACACGGGTGGGGGAGCACACGCATAGTTCACATAATCCGCGAGCGCCTTGCGCAGGAAGGAGTGTGCTCCCTCGATATCTGATGCAATTCCATACGAAATCAAAGTGTCGATGAAGGACACAGGGGTCGAATCGAGGGGTATGGAGTCGAGGTCGTCGGGAATACGAGATTTAGTTTCGTATGATGCGTCGATGAATGCTAGGGGCAGCGTCGACCAAACCTCGTGTGCCAGATATGCAGAAAAATCGTTGAGTTCGGTCGAGGACTCTGGATCTGTCTTCGATTCCTGGTCTGTAGCGGGACTCTGGAGATCAGGGAGAGAGAGTAACCGTCTGGCGAAGGAGTCCTTCAGGATAACAATTTGGGGAGACTCGGAGAATGGTGTGCTCATGGAAGAGTGCAAAGCGGAATGACATGAATCATGACGGAACCTTGGGCGGAACCGATCCCGGAAACACCCGTTGATGAATGATTGCCATACTGTAGCATTTCGACCGAGTGTTCACGTAACGCGTAACGGGGACCTCTGAACTGAACACTTGCGACATTCGTAACGGTAACATCCAGGTTTTGAGGCTCAAATAGGCTAAAAAGCGGCAAAATTTCTCTTCCGGCAAACGCCGGATTGCCTTTTATGGTAATTTTGCCGTGATTGCCGAGAAATGAACACTTGGAAAAATGAACACCTTGCGTAACGCGTAACATGGGGTGAACACTCGGTCGAAATGCTACAGTACGGCAAATTCATCTTCAACTCCACCACCACTTGCACGGATTCATCCGCTGTTGGACGGACCTTATGTGGCTCGGATATTCGTCGTATCGAGCTTGGCTGTTCTCAATGACGTCGTCGGCTCTTTCCCCGGTTCCCACTCGCAATCCTCTGAAGCAGTGAAACTGCCGCTTAGCTGCAGTGAGCCAAGGAGCCGCACCTCTTCCCTCCTGTTTGTCTGTCGCGAACGCCGTCATGTATCCTGTCCCAGGTCCTCTAAACAATCCATTATTAACTGAGGGTGGTGCTCCGAATGTCTCCGAGCCTTCTTGGCTGACGACGCTGGCTAACAGGGCCAAAGTGCAAATTTTTCTTTCCCGACTTTCACCATCGCCCATGAACGAATTCGCGCAGGAGCTCATTGACCTCATTGTCGAGGATATTGCACTTCCGGAGGCTCCGGACTCATTGGGCTACACATTCGGCACCAAACATAGTTGTCATCTCAAATCGACTGCCTTGGTGTCGAGAGCATTCCGGGTCCCCAGTCAGCGGCGCCTCTTTCGCTCCGCTACCTTGCGAGCCCCGACCGCCTTCATGAGTGGACTTGTCAAGGCCCCACATATCGCATCATATGTCCGTGATCTTTGTGTTCATATTGGCGACGGTAGGGACACCGTCTACGGTGACTACGCTGCGGCATTTACCGCACTAACAAATGTCCACCGTTTCTTGCTACACGCATCACGGTCATGGTATCTTGACTCCCCCGACAATTTCCGACGCTCACTTTGCTCCTTCTTCTCGCTTCCACAGCTCCGATGCGTTGCATTCATCGGCTATCCTGTACCCCAATCTCTGATCATCCACGCACTTTCTTCTTGCACCGCCGTTGCCTTACGGTCCATGAACTTCGATGAGAAGCAGACGTGTGAGGACGCTGACGCGGAGAGTGCGGCGTCTCCACCGACCAAACCGTTGGACCGTCTGGCCCTTCTGTATTCCCCCTCACACAGCTCTGTCACACACCGTGCGATGCTCAGCGCCGAAGCGAAGCAATTCCTGAGCAATCTCCGGTGTTTGACCATCAAGGCGCCATGGATTGATTCGTTGGGCGATTTCACTCAGATTGTGCTCAAATGCTCGGCCCTCCAACATCTGGTGATTGATTTTGGCAGTATGTTTTTCTTTCGCCTCCCAACACAACCGAGTTCTCATTTTCTGTTAGTTTCTAGGTGGTACCCAGACGCACCAGCGTTCACGCTCCCCACTATCCCCAGCCTCCGCTTCCTCACCTTCAAGGCTGTCATGACGGAAATGAAGATGCCACCCAGCTTGATGTCGGGACTCATCACCCTACCCACGCAAGTACCAGATCTCCAGGTTTTAACATTTCACTTCACGGGCGATTGGGAAGGGCGTCGGTCCGTGCGCGCGCATCCGGCGGCTGATGCGGCCCTGGCGAATCATCCCTCTCTCGTCGCGGCGATCTTCATCGTCTCCGGGGACTTTATATCCGGATGCCTCACACGACGCGTCCGTCAGCAACTCCCAACTTCGTACGCTGACGGTCTCCTCGATTTCTTCAGGACGGACTATGACCTAAAGGAATCAGAATTCACGGAGTACTTCGGTGACCCGGCGTCGGAGCACCTAGAAGATTTTTTCCCTTACAGGGGCGGCGACGAGAGTCCGTTTGACGACTATCGCTCTGAGTCGGACGAAGAGTATTATTATTGATCGCCGTGCGAAATATCGGGTGAGCGCCTTGATTTCCTCCCGAGTATGAAATCCTAATCCTTCGCAATATCTCAGAAGTCCCTCACGATAATCGACTCTTTCCCGCATTTTCTTTCTTGCCATGTACGACCGTGTAAATTTCGATATTTGCGACTTTAGCTCAAGCACCAGTTCCACGACGTCCTAGAGTTTCTTCCGCTGATCATGAATATTGAATTCCCCCGCTCGCTACATCGCGATCGCGAATGCGTTGGCAGCCCTAGGGTACACAAAGCCGCTGCCTCGGAATCAACGTCCCACACAGAGCTCTGCGCAACGCTTCGAGATACATCATCAGTCATGAGTCTGCTCTCCAAGTATGTATTATCGCAATCATCCCCCGATCCAATTTCGGGCACCAGAACCAAGGAAACAGCGTAGAGCGAGAGTTCGTTATACACCTGTCCAGGCTCACGGTCTACTTTTCCAGCGTATGCTCGCCATGGTGGATTCGCGCACCTCTGTAGGTTCCTTCTTCTGCCGAAACTTGTGCTTTTGATCGCATGGAATTGCACAAAAGGGGGAGCATGCTAATCACCAAGGCAGGCCGCCGCACATGATAGTCCGACGTAGTGACCATATCTACCTTCGCCTCTCATTTACTCCTTCACCGCCGAGCCAAGAATCGTGCCACAGACCTCAGCCCCTCATCCCGCGCCATCCTCAGTGCACGCCCCGCGTATTCTACCTGAAACAGAGTTCTACCCGCGCCCATAGCACTGACCCCAGAAACTTTCCTTAAGCGTTCCCGCACGAAATTGGCCGCTCCCGATCTGAGACTAGCAAACCGCCCCATTTTCGGCGTAGAGGGGGCATCAGGGTCGAACGGCGAGCATCGTGTGAGCTTTGGAAGTCCGTTGAACAATGTGCGAGCATATGAGGCAGACGGAATAATGCTGAAGACACGCGACATAGACGAAAGCGTGAAGCCAGATCCGAATCTCGTGCTGGCAGTGCTGACTTTTCTTTCACTTGGCAGACCGAGCCCGAGGTTGGCATACTGGGAAGGCGAGACTCTTGCATTGGAAGGACGTCTTGATGGTACGGTTTGTGAGGGTGGAAGAAGTTGGCTGTGAGATATTGGGGACAGCAGCAACCGAGACGATAATTGATCCTCTGCGGCGTCGCTGCCGGGAGTAGGAGATGTAGAGCGGGAGGCAAGTGGTGAAAACAGACGCGAGTCGCTAGTGCTTGAGGACGGAACGAATATACCCAAACCGACATGTGCTGGAGTACTGTTCTCCAAAACTGATGCGTCGTTGAAGAAGTAGTCACTGGGGGACGGCGGGAAGCCTTCATAGAGGGCCTATATAGCAGCAATTGGACAGGGTTTAAAATGAGCTAGTCCAGACGAACCTGAGTTGAAACCGCCCGGTTTCTCCTAGAAATACAGCTTGATGGCTCGGAGCGAGTGAATCCTGACCCGGTGCTGAATCTCAGTGCCTTCGACATCTTCTCTTGTACCGACGGTGACTGGAATCGATCTGCCTGCACGATAATGTCGGGGAGCTTTGGAACCGCCTTTGACGATGGAGATCCTACCGCCAACTCGGAAACGAAGGAATAACGAGAGTCGCGGTGCGAGAAGAACGAATCGGGGCTCGGGGAATCAGAGGATGCGCAGTAGTCGGAAAGGGCCTGGAGAGTTGTTGAAGACGGAGCAGCACTTGAGAGCGATAACGAAGACATGAGTGGGGTAGTAGAGAGATTATAGGAGCAGACTGCCCCTTACGATGACAGCGAAAGGAAAAGAATCACACCACGTGATAATAACGCGCGTCGAGATCAACCACACATACACAAATAAAGCAACTCTGCTCCTCAAATCACATTAAGTCGCGTGAATACCCCATCCATTGGCCCGACTCATCACTCTAGAAGGCTTCTCTCGGACCTGGGTCCGAGTGTGTTCAGTCTGAGTGTTCTCGCGTTCTCGCACCGGAATACTGAGGCTGATAGGCTTGTGCATATGCGAACTGCTCTGGCCGTTGCAAGCGAGTGAAAGAGATCCATGATCTCATTCTACTTACTCAAATTCTACTGATCAAGTTCAAGATCCGGCCTTTGCAGCCAAACCGTCAAGGTCCCGACGCCACCTCTCTACCTCTACGTCCCAAATTAAACCATACCTTCTGCAGTTCTCACCAGTCCACACATTGATTGTCGACCGCCGTGTCCTTACGGTCCCAAAAGACGATCGCGACGCCGGGCGGGAGTTGAGGCCGCGGGGAACAAAGCTGAGGCCGCGCAGTTCCCTCTGGGCGTGGTTGATGTCGCTGTCAAGGACGTTGGACGTGGTTGTTTGTGCGGAGAAGGACATCACAGGGCTGGGCATGCGTGGTGAGGTCGGCGGCCCCAATGACGATAATGCCACGTTCCTAATCGAGAGCGAGCCACCAGGACGGACCATGTAGACGTCGGGCACAGGGAGTGGGAGGTGTGGTATTTTCTGGGCCATGTTTCTCCGTTCACGCCGTCTCCGGCATAGGACAGCGAAAAGGATGGTCAGGGAGATAATGAGAAGAATGAGGCTTGCGACTATGAAGGGGTTATCCATGAAGATCCTAAATTTTTCTTAGTTCCTGTTCAGATTGGATGACTGGGTGAGTCGTACTCACACAAATTCCGAAGGGGAAGACGTGCTGGACTGGATGGGCGGTAAGTCTGGTGGGCGTGGGCTGTGGGCTGTAATTAGCATACAGCATTGAATTGCAGTAGTAGGGCACCTCTGAGTCGTCCCTAAGGAGGTCGTGATACTCGGAGAACTTGATATTCTGCTTGTGCTGCTGGTGGTGGTGCTCGGCCTGGTCGAGACATTTGAGGAACGGAATCATGGAAGTTCGTCGACATACCCATTACTGAGATATACAAAACTGGAATATACAGGACTCGGATATACAGGACTGAAAGATCCAGTACTTAATAGAGCAACATATTAGTACAAGGTCGACACAACAGGTTTGTAGCGACGCACATGGTGGTGGTGATGGGCGGTATGAAGTAGGCGAATGTGGTATTGTAGAATAACAGGATGGCGAGTACTAGGCTAGACTTTCGTTAGTACACTGAGCGAAGGATGGGCTCCTGAAGCTGACGAGTGATTATAAGAGTTCATCGCCGAGGGCGTATTGTAACGGCTAACGAGGGGAACGACCAGCGGGGGATCGAGAAGGAGAGCCCGTGTGCATCTTGGAGACAACGGGTCTAAGAGGATCGCAGCAGCAGTTGATGCCAATCCATGCAGTGAAACGGGAAACAAGGGTGCCCCGATGTGTATAGAGCGCACCCACTGAAACTATCACCAATCAAGATTCAGGATGAGTACAAAACAAGCGACCGACAACCCTCCATCGCTACGGTCAATTGGGTGTGAGTACATGCGGAAGAGCAACAGAGATGAAGACGCCGTGATCGACCATCATCGTCGCCTCCACGGGAGTATTCGGACCAAGCGGATCTCCCGCGCAGGCTTCGATGAGGCTGATGCTGGATTATCAGAACTCGAAGAATTCAGCGATCCAAGACGGGCTGTAACGATTTCATTTTCTGCGGCAAGATGAACAGTGGGCAAGTCAAGACAGCCTGTGATAGCATATAAGCCAATTTCAGCTAATGTTCGTGCTTGAACGCTGTGAGTTAATTTTGATCAGAGATAATCCGAAATAGATTTACAGAAGCTAAGATCACAGTCGGTAGCCATGGTTCTCCACCGTGGAAGGCTATCCAGTACCAGGAGGCACGAGCGACCATCTGAGCAAAAATATCCTCCTAGAATTATACGCTGATCTGGATTGAAAATGAAGCTGTGGATAGACACGATACGGGGTTGAGATGTCGTCAGTCAGAATAGATAGGAGACCATTTCCGCGCCTGCCGCCGTCCAGAGCCTGAGTCGGCGTATTATAGGCGTATTACGGATTTCGGGCGTCGCCAAGCGTCACAGTGGCCCGTGGGCCGTGGGCGGACGATTTATGAAAGAAAACCCAGGGGGACAACATAGTGCCTAGACAAAGTGATAGTAAGTACTGTAGTTGTTAAGGAAATGCACAGAAGCGGAAACTTGGAGCCTAGCGAAGGATGTCCGGGTGAGGACAGATATTGTCGACGAGTCAAGCGGAAGGACAAAGGCTCCACAGCCACTGATGGGCCATGCGGATTGACCTGCACTGCTTTCTCTCTTTCTCTTCGGAGAGTCTTCCGTTACAGCGGCCAGCTTTAGCTTCGTCAGCTTCCGACACCGTCCCATCGAAGCAAAGCTACGGACCTTGAAACTCATTGGGAGTGGATATCCCTGCCGCCAGAGTTCCCAAGGATTCAGATTCACCCGGTGTACGTAGCGCATTCGTCTCGTTTTTGTATTGCCGCTTGAATCAATTCAGGGCTTCAATTCCCTCGCCTGCAATGGGGTTCGAGGCCGAAATGTCGGATATCGACAAGGAAATAGCCTGGCACTACACCCAAATCGCGTCACTCAAAGCGAAACGCAATGCAATCGCCCCAATTCGCCGGCTGCCCAACGAGCTCATGATTCGTATCCTCATCATCACCGCCGTCGAATCCAACACCCTGTTTAACCTAAAATGGATGAAACTCATGTACGTATGTCGTCATTGGCACGATCTCGCACTTGAGGCGCAGCCGTTGTGGGCATTCATCGATACCCAATGGCGCGGTGCCGGTGCTTTCAGCCGTCTGTTTGGTCAACTCAAGCGTTCCGGTGCTGCTCCTTTAACCTTGAAGACGAAATTTCCCAAGTCATCTTCTTACTACATCGACGCTATTTTGGAGCACTCAGAGCGTATCCGCGACCTTCAGCTGGGCGGGGAATCTCAGCAAGTGCACGAGCTGATCGCCAAGCTAACAGACTACAAATTTCCACTCCTCTTCTCCCTCTCCTTGGATGCCAGTTTGTATCTGGATCGACTCCCCGAAAATCTGCTCAGAGATCTCCCCGAGGCCTTATTGGTCTCGGGACTGCCAAGCCTACGAGAATTAACGCTGAACACCATTGCTTTTCCCTGGACGTCGTTGAGCGGCTTAACCGAGCTTGCTTTGACGGAGTGTCATGACTCATCGACAGCCCTTCCTCAGACCTTCCATGGGTTGTTAGATATGCTCGCCTCATGCCCACAGCTTCATACCCTGAAGCTCGAGATCATTATCCCACCTCCGCTGCCAGACCAACTTTATGCCACAGTGGAACTCCCCGCATTGACCTGGCTGTACCTTCGTGACCCTGTCATCTCATGCGAGTTGTTACTGAATCACCTCCGTATCCCCGCAACGGCGGCGATACAACTTCTACCCTCCGACGTGCGCACCGGTGCAGACGTTCGGGGCCTCTTGGTACCTATCCACAGACACCTGCGCGCCATCGGCGCCCGAACGCCTATGTTGTTCAAGATCGCTCGCCCCGGCCTCTCATACTGCACAATGACAGTGTGTAACGACACCGCACCACGCACCTTCATGGACTACGACTCCCCCGATTGTCCCTTCTCACTTAACTGCCACCCCAGTATGGAAACCACTCTACGCCAAATCCTGAGGAAGGTTCTCAAAGCCATCCCGACGGAATCGATTACACATATCGATGGCCGCGACGGGTACGACGTCGGACCGGTGACGTGGAGGGCCGTGATGCTGCTCCTCCCCGCTCTGGACACCATATATATCCAGCTCAACACTGGCGCAGTAAAATGTGTCGGTGCTCTGCACGAGATCGAATCGCTGGACCCACAGCATCAGACGTTTCCACACCTTCGACACCTCCACATTCGACTCATCCGTGTGGATGCGGCGACCGAGCTCATCGTCGTGCTACTAAACGCCTTGGAAGAGTATCTTCAGAAGTGCTGTACCAGCGGAAATTCCCTCAAAACTTTGGAGTTCGAGGACGCATTCCATGTTTTGGCGGGACATGAGAGCGCGTTGGAGCGTTTTTTCTCGATGGTGACAGGTGAAATACTTTGGAACGGGGTGATCTTCGACCCCGTCAAGCGTAGGGAAGCACTGGCAAAATGGGAGGCAGAACGACAGGCCATGGCGGCCGAGCTTGGAATCGAAATATAACGGCCAATTGTTTTCCTATTACGAATACGACCAGTTTGCTGACAACCTCCTCCGGTTTCGCTGAACGTCAGTGGCTATCGACCATCCTGCCAGGCTTGCCAGTGAGCGCGATAATCATATACCAAGACGCACGGTGAAGTCCAAAGACTCGTTACTCATAGACGTCGTACTCGGGCGGTTGGGCGATACTCGGACTCGTGGTGCTGTGTCTGCGGAGCCCGAGGTTATCGTCGACACCTAAATACTTCTGGAAATATTTACTCACCTCGCCTTCATCAGAAACCTTTACTGCTTTTCACGATCCATTCCCGCAACAATTAATCTGGGACCTGCGAATCTTTCGATGTCGTATCTTGCCGTACTTGTGTGGACGAGATTCGATTCGATTTTACGCCATCAGGTCGTTTGGGCCTGGTGGCCTTGGCAACGCTAAGCGACAAGCTCAAAAATTGCAAGTCAGCATTTTTCACTGCAGATTCGGAAACTGACAACACAAATTCATGCACTCATGTCAAAACTTACCTCCACAGTGGAACACCCGGGGCCTCGCCACACAGAAAGCCGTTTGTCTGTGCGCCGGGAACGCGGAATAAGAGACTTTATCTTTACCTGTCGGGACGAATTTCCATCCTCGTGCAAGCGCCGCCACTGAGGCCGCACTATTCTCGCTATAACTGGGCTGTTTTGAGGAGCTGTCGGCGAACTTCCGCCGCGTCCGGCCTCGAGGCATAGGGGTAGATATAATGCTGTTACATCCGCACCGTTATCTGACCCATTTCAGGCTATCCACAAGACCTCCCCAAACGAAAGTTTCTTCCCGTCCACATTAGTGCGTCCCTGCTCGATTAATACTACTGCTAACTGTATACAGCGCTCACTTTCCACCAATTCAATTCCGACGTTAATGTGCACTACGGTTACGCTCGAGAACTGTGCGGCAGTGCAACGAGGTTCCATTGACCGAGAGCATGATTTTTCAGTGCGACCACCGCGCTCTGCAAGTCTCCATTTCTGCCTGTATTTCAGCAGGCGATTTCCCAATAGTTCAAGCCGCGAAGTTGAGTTGCGAGCAATTTTTTGCACGAGGAGCCACCGCGACTGTAAATTACGCCATTATTGGGCGCGGAAAATTGCCATCAAGCAATATCGTCTGAGCACAGACCTGACTGAGTTTACTGTGGCACAGGAGGTTCGTGAGGATTCTGGTCCATACTAGAATAACATCCCACAATGCAGAGATTTCGGCGAGAGGCGGAGATTCTTCGATCCACTGACCATCAGAACATTGTCGGATTCCTTGGAATATTGGACGACCCCAATCGGATGTGTATCGTCACACAATGGATGGCTGGGGGGAATTGAATGGGTTTTTGAAACGAAGCCTTGGTTCCCCGAGAGCGCCGCTCGTATGTCTACTATCCCAACCTCTATGATCTGATAGACGGATAGCAAGGCAGGCACATCAAATCGCTGCAGGACTTGCTTATTTGCAGTCCCAATATATTGTCCACGGCGACTTGAAAAGCGTGAGTACTTTGACAACTCTCGACCAGCTGAAACGCATTTGTGCAGACCAACATCCTCATCGATGAGCACGGCAATGCCCATATCTCCGACTTCGGGTCCTCCTACACCGTGTCCCGTCACGAGAATAGCCATTCATCGCACGAATTTCTTTGGGATCTACCAGTGTTAACAGGGACATGCCGATGGATGGCGCCCGAATTATTACTCCCCCCTGAATTCGGCGAAGGCCGAGCAACTTTCCAAAGTGATATATTTTCATTCGGCATGGTCCTGTACGAGGCGAGTCCTCGCATTCTTCTGAATTGTATTTTGATTTCTTACCCACTCCATGAGAAGATCCTGGCGAGAGGGAAGATTCCGTTTGACGCAAAGTCGGACATGCAGGCGACCTTGACCATCGTCTCAGGCCAGCGCCCGGACCGACCCCCGAATACAACCGACGAAGTCTGGAAACTCGTCAGCAGCTGCTGGGAGCAAGAACCCACTGATAGGCTCAGCATCAACACTGTACTGATCATGCTGAGTACTTACCGCTCGTGTTCCTTATTCTGAAACTAAACCAAATCTGTTTTCCCGATGAGTCGGCAGGAAAAACAGGCACAGGCCACCCATAGCAGGTTGATCGTCCCGTACATATCGACGGGACGATCAACCTGCTGTGGGTGACCTGTGCCTGAATTTCCTGGTGCTTCTGCGCCAGCGTTATGTGCGTGATCTATCCAACACGATCTCAACAATGCGAGACAATAAGCTTACACGGATGCGACTTTTCTTTCGAACTGTCCACGCATGTCCGCTTGCGTGTGAGCCGTTACAGTTTTAATGAATCATCGGTGTGCTCTTCAGTCAGAACCAAAGAGATAGCTTTCAACACAACGAGGTACGAGTGTATTCGTGTTGTCACGTCTGTCTACGAGAGACTAGAGATAGCTCAACAATAATAATTTAACAGTAGCTAACAAGTCCCGTAAACCCGAATCGTCGTACTTGTGTAAGTTTCTAATGAGTATTAAGAGAGTGTGTAGCAGAGTGAGTGTGTGTGTATGCGAGAAAAACAGAAAGTGTGCAAGACGAAGAAGATTGATTCTTCGTGTCTTCAAGGCAGCCCATCACGCCTTGTAGACTTTGCAGTCGTCGATGAAGGTCCACGCGGGTGCCGCACCGCCGACGAAGCTCAGTTTGTCGCTCCCCGTAGCCACAACAGACGCCTGTACGAACGTATACTCCGTGAACCCGCTGGTGCCTCCGACGCGCACCCCATTCCACAAAATATCGACCTTCGCAGATGCCTCGAGGTCCGAGCCAGAGAATGCAGAGGCCATGAAGCACTGCACGACGTAGTTCGCGCCTTTGTCGGTCTTGAGCCGCTGCGCGGGCGTCAGGGTGCCGGCGTCAGCGTCGTCGCCGAAGGCGGCTCCCAGCATACCGGAGACATTTCCACTATGCGCATAGGCAGGGAAGAAGATGATTGAGGCGTCCATGTTGCCACCGCGCGGGGTTGTTCCGATCCAGTTGGCGTAGGAGGCAGTGAGGCAGAAATCGTCACACGCGTTGTAACCTTCAAAGCCACCGTCGATGAGCGCGCTCTTGCGGGCATAGCCGCGCGACAGTGTCACTACGAGGGAACCTTGACCATAGTTCACGGCACTGGATTCGTCTGCGACCAGGAAATACTTTTTTTGGAATCCGAATGAGATGAGATGAGTCCTAAATTAACTTGATTTAGGATTCTACTCACCATGGAGCATGTGTAAGTCGTGGGCACACCGTCGACTACCGCACGCCAGATATTGAAGTACTGGTTATGATTGAGCCAAGTTGGGGTCAAGACTAAACGGAGTAAAAGACACGCACGGCGCAGCCACCGCCATTTGGATCGACGCCACGTCCATTGCAGAGCAGTGCACAAGCGTCGACGTCATACTGGTCAAGGAAGGAGAAGCCCATGTACTGTAAGGCAAATGAGCGTGAGACAAACGAAGCAGCACTGGCATGTGAAGGTGGTGGAAAGGACAAGAAGGGTAACACTTACACCAGGAGCGTTGTTGGCGCCGCCTGTGGGCCCGAAGACAAGCTCATAACCATCGGGTGTGTCGGGGTCAAGGAGGCTGTCGAGTCCCCAGCCGCTGCTCTGCGTAATGAAGGTCAAGGGAACAGTCTCGTTGCCAACCTGGAGCAATTAAAGTTGAAAAATGCCCGAGAAGCTTAGTATGATCCGTACCTGAGGGTAGGACGCCTGTCCACCGAAATTCGTTCTACAAACAGTTCAGCGGACAAGTAACGCTGGCTGGATGATGAATCACTTCTCAACGGCGCTATGGGTGTCGCCATACGCAGCACATTTGAGATTGGACTGCTGGCTGAAGACAAAGTCAAGGAGGTAGTTGTTGAATTCGTAGTATACGTTGACGAAGACTGCGGTGAATGTCAGACCAAGGATTATGAATGCGGAAAAAGGCGGTTAGGCAAAAAGAGGGACCACGAAGACGGAGGTAATGGGGAAAGAGGATGCTGAATTGTGAGAAAAATTACACACCGCATCCCTGGACAGTGGTGCACCAATCGAGGCAAGCCTGCACGTTGTAAGTCGCGTTGCTCACGACGGTATATGTGAGGTAGGCGGTGCCCTCGATTGACGCGTCATGCTTGCCAGCGGGGAGGCCGTCGAAGACCTTCTCGAAGCCCGCCTCACGTTTCCCAAAACGTCGACGGCGACGCTTGCTGCTGCTGGTAGAGACAGCGGCGACGGTACTGTTGGTGACAGTTCCGTCGATTGCGGTGACGAGAGTAGGTGGGACGCTGACATTAGGTGGTGCGTCAACAGGAGCAGCGACCTTCTGGTTCACTTGGGTCGCGGTCTGTGCGATTGCATCGTTGTCGGTCGTGGGCGGGGTGACGGCGTCGGGCGTTTGGTTAGGAAGACCTTGATGGCCGGGAGGGATAATGGCGGTGGCCGCTATTGATCATAGTCCATGAATACAAATGATGAAAGTTTAAGAGACAAGATTTGCGTACAGACAAGGAGCGCAGCAAGAGCAAGGAGACGTCGGGCTGAAGGCATTAGGGGAAGAAGGTAGAGTTTTGGGAGAAAAGGATGTGGTTGTTGCTACTCTTCCTGCCTGACTGGTTATAAGTGTCGTGCAGTCGTGAAACAAGCCGTCCAGAACGAGGGAAGTGAAACATACTTCAAATTTTGACTGTGCTCATGCCACTTGTGAAGGACTGTGAAGGACGGGAAATGATCGCTAGGCTCTTCGAGGCGCCGGAAACCGTATATTCTGATGGGGGAAGAGGCGAGACAGCGATTTGATGGATGCAATCCGCCGACTGCCGTATCCACGCGCGCGCC
>JARJCV010000345.1:0-42305 GCA_029281435.1 Mycena haematopus
GATTCAATATTGTTCCCAATTTCTGGATGAGAAGCTGAGGGAACAGAAGCTCCAATGTAACATATACAGTACCATAATATAATATTAATATCGCAAACGCTATATCATATTATATCAATATCATATCGTAGTATATTTTCTTGTATCAATATTATCCTCGCCGTCCAGGACCGTATCATATCCGTATTATTGTTAATATATTAATAATATATTATTTCATATTATATTAATGGACAGCACTAATTCGGTCTACGCCATCTTGGAGGAAGCACGGTGCGCGGCGGGACTGTGCATTCGCTGTCGAGGATCAAGATAAGCGTGGGTTTCGCGGCATGAGTGTGGTTCGGGTTAAGCTGTTTTTCTCTTTCACCCATGATGGCGTTGATTATCCATGCGCACTAGTGGAGTGGTTCAAGAAGGTTGGAAGGTCGCCCGATGCCTCTACGGGAATGTGGATCGTGGAGCCGGAGCTTCGTGGTAAACACCGGCCGGTAACAATCTTGCATTTGGATTCTCTTTTGCGCGGAGCGCACCTCATCCCTGTGTTTGGTAGGGCCCACATTCCGGTTGGTTTCTTATATAGTTATTCGCTTGATGCTTTCAGTGCTTTTCATGTAAACAAGTACATAGATCATCATGCCAATGAAATCGCGTTTTGAATTTTAGAGATGTTATTCTGAGCGGGTCGATGAGTTCTGTCCGATCAATACAAAATGGCACGCTATTCAAAAATGGCAAGGTAAGAAAATCTGACACCTTATGCGCCATCTGGCTCGTATGGCAGCCATACCGGCCACACTTGCCAGACACAATCAGACGGCGCCATGGCCGCCAGAGAATTTCTGTTTTGCTGATGAATGCGCCACATTCAGAGCACCAGCCAACCATCTGAGCTATATACGAGTGAGTGACACCAAATTGGCCGAGTACATCGGCGAAAAATACCCAAGGGTTTTCAGGGATAATTCTAATGAGAAACCCGGTTTCTCGTGAAACCCTTCCATATAAGGAATTTTTGGGGGAACCCACGGAAAGGTCTAACGAGAAACCCAGTTACGGCAAGAGCGGATCTGAGCGGAGTTCAAAATCAGCATTGAAGCTGGATGAGCTCAAAATGCCAGCAGCCCTGTAAATTCATGCCAAGGAATTACATAGGTATACCTCTCATTAAGGTTGACTCTGGCCCATTTTCTGCGAAACAACAAGAGGCTTTAAGAGCTGCCGGAGATCACTCAATCTCGGCAACTTGTGATGCCTCTGGTCAAGTGTGGTTTGAGGACAATAAAAGTAGTTTTTGAACGCCAGCCCATTGCAACACTGATCAAAATTCAACCCCAGATTCCAGAATTCAGCAACTTGCGAAATGACCTTGGACAGCTTCAAGCTTACATCTGATGGCCCGGTGATGGGAATGATGGGAGCCCAAGCATTGCAGCTCACCACACAGAAATTGAGAGCGCGGAAAGATACATAGAGCATACTCTATCATATTCGACCACTTTCTTGCAGGTATATCTTGGTTTGAAGGTCAGAGAAGGTTTCGGCAAGAATCACATCAATCGGCAAGTGTTCGGCAATGGCGGGGTTTCTCAAGAAACCGGGTTTCCCAATAAAGGCGAAGGAAACCGGGTTTCTCATTAGAATTATCCGGTTTTCAGTACAGGGTTCGTAGGCTAGTGCGGAAGAACCTGCGGGTTGGGGCTGTCTGGATTGGACAGAGTTTATAACAATTGGTGCGGAGCGCGACACAGCCACCAATTTCCTCTTTGAGACCTACCACCATGCGCGGCTTCTATCCATCTTCAGCAGCAACCAGCGAGCGAGCGATTAGAGTGCCAGGATTCCTTCGTGCGTTTTCTACTTCCCTTACCCTTTGGAAAGGCTCATTGGATAATTCTGGTAGGACTGCGTAGAATTCGGGCGGAATCTCACGACTCGGAAAGTGTAGTCTCTCTCAGACAAACGTAGCGCGCACCTGAACGGTATGCCGCAGGTGTGGTTAAGCACATATCTTTTTTTAAAAGTAAGGAGTCTTTGCCCTTTTTTGCATTGTTGGATTTATGACACTGCTAGATTCATGAACCATCGTCGATGAATTGACGATATCCCCTCCTGAAGGCATGCGCGCTCGCAGGATCGATATTTCGCCATCCGTGCCAACGCATCTTGCTCCACTCGTTCACCCTGAAACGAAAGTTTCCTCGAAATAGCCCACAAGCTTATTGAGAAATCGTGACCTAAATCACCAGCGTCAACATCGGGCTTGAATCGCGCTCAAACGTAGTCTCAGACGTGGTCGGCATAGCAGATCCTTGAACGGATTATGGGGAAACTGACGAATGTGCGTCAGTGCATCAGACGGAACGCTCAGCACCGAATCCGACATTCATCTCTGCGTTGTTCATATTTCTGGCGCGACAACTCTACACGAGCTCAATGTTCTTTCTTCAGTCGGTGTCCATAGTCCTACGTCTCCTCACTACCCGATCCCTTAGTCTCCTTCCGCGTTGCTGCCGACAAGGATCCATCATCATAATCGGACAACCCCAAAACGCCCGTCAAAGCAGAGAATTTGTTGGACGACGAGGATCACGTCCACAGCTCCTGGCTCAGCCGCAATCCAAATGGTCCACCAGCAAACCGCGCTGCCCATTCGTCCGCATTTGATGAGCCCAGCGCAAAGCTCTCTTTGCAGCTGCATCCGCTCTGGAACATATTTACTTGAAAGGTGTGTGCCACTAGCTTGATTCATGATCAGCCTCAATAATGCTACAGGTCTCACAACTACGCTCCCTTGCTCCGTTCCGCCGGACTCTTCATTCGGTTTCCCAGCAAGTCGAGGTCTCGGTTTTCGGACTTGGTATTGTCATCGTTAGCGGGAGCCTCTGCTTGACGGCCTTGTGATCTCGTTCTTCCCTCCGCTCGACGATGATGCCAATCACGCCCTCATCCTTGGAGCGCTGACCGTCGCGCGACGCCCACTTACTCGATAGCGAATCGACCTTAGATCGGATCCTGATACGAGAATTTATTCACCATCGATTCAGATAGGCATGCAGAAAGTGCATGAGGAGGACTGTATTGTGGTCGAAAAGTACGCATATACCGCAGAGCGGCGGATGACAGGGGTCGTCGCATTGTCAACGTGGTTGTCACTCATATATCGTCGCTGCTGCGGTCATCCGCTACCCGCCCCTCCTTTCCACTGCGTGCTGAGGTCAGTAGCGCCTCAGCCCACGGTCCCGATTCACATTTTGGCTATGAGGCTCGTGAGGCTGCGACCGCTTTTTGGAGTCCCCGACTACCTGAAGGAGCACCCGCCGGCGCGCTCACGATTGTCTCCCTCATCGGTGTGAACCTCCCATGGGCACATGCTCCCTACCTCCAGCAGCTCCGCGCGCTCGAACTCGCGCTGCATTCCGACAACATTCGCCCGCCGTTTGAAGCCTGGGATGCAATTCTGCAGCGCTCCCCATGCGACTGCATTACTCTGGCCCCCGCGCGGCGGACGCGCACATCTCACACGTCTGCTGCACACACTCGAGCTTCCCCGGCTCACGACACTCGCGCTCGATCTCCGCGAGCAGGACTTTGCGACTGTGCTTAAGCAGGATTTCAATTGCAGGTGGAAATGATTTCGGCGCCCTCGCTCCCCATCGCCGCGCTCCCACATCACCCCCATCGTCGCTCGAATGCTCGCTAGCCGCCGCCCTGGCGGCGCTTCAACGCGCTCTCGTGTCCCTGTCCGTCCTTGAGCTTGACTTATCCCGCATCCGCGATCCGAGGCGTGCTGCTGGAGACGATCCCACTTCCTCCCTCCTCTCCTGGGCGGAAGTTACCCCGATTTTCTTTGGCGCAGGTCATGATACACTGGCGACGCTGCTGAGGCTCGGTATGGTGCTTTAGGTGTCCGGGTTTGCTGAGAGAATGGAGCGCCGAAGCTGTAAGTAGCTGGGTGAGCGCTGTGATCCAGGTCGAGCAAATCGTGGGAGCTCGATGAGCTCGGCCGCTCAGATCCGTACTGTACTTTGGCAATCTTATCTCTATATCTCTGGGTTTTAGATAGATAAATGAGTATTCGTGGAATGGACTGCTTGCTTCGGTAAAAGTATCTTCGTGCCCAACACAGCCACAAATTTCCTTTTTAAGGCTCACATCCAACCATCACCTTGTGGATTCAGTTTCGACTAGGGCTCATTCATCGAACCTCAAACGTCTATGGCTTCGAATTATTGCCCCTGGTGCCTGCGGCAGCAAAGATCTTGTGGCAGCTTGACCCCTTGAAGAAGTTATCTTTGTATCTCTGCATCGCATTGCAGCGTCAGCCCGACTCTGAGCCTGAGCGCCGAGCGGCTCCTGGTTCTATTCAAGACATCCAGCTTCATTACTTCCGGAAGGTTTCAGCTATGTATCCCTGGTTGTATGCGAACACGAAAGGCTGTACTGTGCTTCTATGATCAGCCTCTGTGTGTCCAGCGCATTCTCAAAGGTTCAATAGGTTGTACAAGTTTTCTTCATTGCGCCTGATTGGATTTTGCGACTCTTACTTGAGGTCCATGACCGCGTACTTGAACGTCCCGATAGATGTCGGCGAAATTCTTTAGCATCAGAAAGGGGGCAGGCAGTGCTTCAACGAGCTCATCCTCCGCAGAGAGCATGATGACCCCGACCTAAACTTGTCCTTCGCCGCGTGGGAACGCACAGGAGTCCATCCGTGCTCGAACAAAGACAAATATCTAATAATGTGAGCGTGTTCAGCCCCTTCCACCTTCAAGATGGAATCCAAGCCTCTGACGCGATGAACTCACAGACACTTTGCGGTGTCGTAGATTTCCTCCTAGATTTTGGAAACACGCGCCCACTTATATCAAGCCTTGGCCTTGGCTATGTTTGTCGATCAAGTTCTAAATGGCTATCTTTGATAATCTGATTTTCTATGGAACCTGTGTCGCCTTAATATCGCCATCATATCGTAAGTCCACTGCCGCAAAGCATACTTCCTGCCATCGTCCTGTGCGGCGGCTACAATTGTCGGGAAATAGCTAATGGTCTCGCTCTCTGGGGGACGAGGCGAGTTCTCCCAGCTCTGCCGCAGCCCAGACTTCTCTTCGGTCCATCTTAGGCTCACACATTCGCCTGACTCGCTGCACAGCGAATCGACGTCCAAACGCACTCCCTCCTGATGGTTGCTGGTCTGGCGTTCGAATATCCAAGTTCTCCGCTCCGGATCTCGCTTTCATGCTCTTCGTAGCGTGAAAATCAGATGTCGTCAGAGTCTGTGGAAAGCGCATTCAAGTTTAAAGGGCTATCCGCATACCGTATAGATCCTATCAGCCCATCCTACCTAGCGTTCCAACCTCGAACAGAGGCTTCTTCCAAATTCACGCGTTACGTAGCTGCTGCCAGTGGTTCACACCCCAAATTGGAACATGATATGGAATCATCCAATTAGACAAGGCCGATCACTCCTGGGACTGCTTTATTAGCTGGTGGTTCTTGGCCGTGCCTCCGCTCTCGCGTCCTCAACTCTTGAACGAACACTGTACATACCCGCACACCCGACGATTATCATAGACCTTCCTGCCGTTTACACTGGTGTCTGCATCTGCCATGTCTCTGACTGCGCACGATATTTCCATTCAGGGCGCAGAAAACGCACGAATCATTCTCATCGCATTGTTTTGCTTATCAGGTGAGATTAGCTTTCAAGATCAACGTTTATGTCGATTAACTCCATCGTTGTCGGGACAGTTTACGAGGTCCGTTCCCCCCCTCCTGGAGTTTGTTTACTAGACCTGAGCTCCCAACAGTGGCTGATAACCCTGGATGAAGAGGTAAGGCTCATGTGTCCCGGATTGCCCACTTTTCCAAGCACTTTTCTGAGGTGCACATTTCAGATAAAATACTTCTGGACCGGGCCTTGGGGAATGTCACGAATGCTGTTTCTTCTGGTGCGCCCTATCTTTTTCCTCAATGCAAAAGGCCAAACGGTCTGGTTCATGCAGAATCGGTACCTATCCCCTGCAATCAGCATTTTGGCTCTATTCTGCAAGTATTAACGTCTTGAAGCCTTCCGTGTCCTTATCGAGCCCCAGGCGTCTCGTTACCAAACCCGGGCCCTAAAGTGAGCGCAGCGATCGTTTCTGCCTCCCACTTACCTCCACGTCTGATTCGCTTTAGTTGTGAATTCTATTCGTTCCCTCCCATGGGATCCCGTCGACTTTGAATGATCTTGTCTTTCTAGCTGCAAACGTGGTATTCAAACCCTGTTCATTACAAGCATCGTGGCTCTTGGGGTGGTACAAGGTAAGTGATCCGATGCTATGCGTTCATGTGGCTCTTACGTTATTTCATATTAACAGCAATGCTAGTAGTTCGCGTGTGGTACCTCTTTGGCCAAAGCCGATTAACGCGCATGGGCATGATAGTGTCTTTCGCACTAACCAACCTTTTGTCGCTTTATTTTGCCATTATGGCCGGGATCCAACTAGAAATCACTCCAAACCTAACTAAATTACACCTTTATGGCTGCCGTGCAGAACGACCATCGAAGTTTTGGAGATTGTGGCTGCCCTCTTTAGTCCTACACGTTCGTGTTTTTAAATCTGCCGCACCCAGGCTCAACTCTCTGACAGACGCTGTTATACTGTCTGACTGCGTTCAGAGCTCTGAAAAATCGACGAGTATTCAAAGAGGCACCGATATTAAAGCGACTTGTCCGCGAGTTTGTGATGCTCATATATTATTGTCCACCTGCTGACTGGTTGCTTTTAGCGGTGGCTTTTTCTACTTTGTCGTATTTAGTAAGGAGTCCTTCTGCTCTCCGACCGGCACCTGATTCGAAGCAGTATCTGTGTTATTCACTGCCATCGGATCGTTTCTGCAACAATACCCAACGGTAGGCATGAGCAGCTACATCTCGAGAGTTGATTTATTCAACGTATGATAGATTAACGTCCCGGCAATATTTTCAAAGTACGTGGAAAGGTGGTTATGTGCTATCATACTTTCATGCCCCTCGACCGTAGTTTTACTGTAGCAACATCTTCGATCGCCGCGGCAAGGGTGATGCTCAGGCAAGGGAATATTTGATCAGTTTATCACGAATCTGATAATGGGTCATCAGCATTCATTCTCTGGCGGCCAAGTTAGGCTCGAATTCGGCATGGCTCCTAAATAATATCGAGCTTAGTCGTGTGCCGTGGAGACAAGGTGCTACAGAAGGCGAGATAATTGTAGACAGGTTCCAGAGGGATCCGGATGAGGACGAATATGACGACGAGCCAGATTCGCCGTCGAACAGTGTCGTATCACTCAAAATGAGCCGTGTTGGTAGATGGAACGACGAAACGTGGTGAAACCCGGGATCCCATCTCCTCGTGTGCATCTTTATTGCGGTCCTAATTGTAGGGTTTACATGGGGCAAGCTCCTTTGTAATTTATAGTCACGAAACGAACCGTGTGGGTAGACACCTCCTCGTTATTGCGGTCTTGATCGTAGGGTTTACAAGGGCAAGCTCCTTTGCAATTTATATTCATGAAATGAGAAGGAAGAAATGTATGCAACATACCCCGTGTAGTATAATCTCGTTTTACAAAAACCTAGGAGAACATACATCAGCGGACAAGAAACAACAAAGGGAATTGAATCGATCAGTGTAACTATGACTAGTGAAGACTTTCACAGCGTATCACCTGTCTATCGGAATCCCGATAGACGCGACACTCGAACACGCTTTGATAACATCTTGTCGAAGGGCACAATAAAACGTAGACTTACCGATCATTAGAGATCCTACAACGGGATAGGCATCGAATATAGCTTGGCCAGCTCAAGACATGGGCTTCGATGGCGTTACCAAGACCAGGGATGTATAATGTGCCATCCGGACACTCTGCAAGAAAAAGTCGTTCTGCAATGTGCAGTTGCAAGACTGCATCAAAAAGGTAGTGCCTGAGGGGTTGATTAGAGACGCTAGAACGGAGGAGCAGAGGAAGAGGCTGACTTTTCCGCCGAGGTTAACAGTACTGATGACCAGTTATCCGACGGAACATCCTCATGCTGCAAAAGCAAGCATCTTGATCCAGTAAATGCCTAGGAAACCGGGAACACTTGTCAGGCGACTGCACAGCTCTGCAGATACCTCCCGCAACACTTAATGGCGAGGTTTTGTCCGCCGAAATAAGTCGGCGAGGTGGTGCGCATGTATGATTTCAGCACAACCGATCGGGCTTCCGTGAAGAGTTCGACGTGGAATATCTCCGGACGGAAGCTGCTGAAGTGTAAAGGTGTGGCGTATGGTATGAAGAATAACGTCTTCTGTCCATGCCAAGGTGCTCTCGGGGAAAAGAGGGTGGTCTAAGCAGTCGTAAACAGTTGGTTTCGCCGAAAAGAGAGGAAGCGACGTAACAAGTCTGGCCAACGTACACTTGTGGCCGTTGTCGACCCGGATCTCGAGCCTCCGAGTCTTCCAACGAGGCCTGGCTCGAGGGAGCGCACTGCGGCACAGATGGGAAATGGTGTTTGATCGCATCATTTGATCTAGCCTGTCAAACTGAGTGCATAAATAGGCATAAACACTAGACTGCAACAACCCTTTTTGGGAGCGCGGCGGCTCCGGCTAGGACGTCCTCCGGCATTTCAAAGGTCTAGGGTTACAACTGGCCACAACATGGGCCCGATCTCCCAGAAGAACGTCGAGCCTGTCCGAGCCTGCCCGAGTCGAACAGTCTCGCCTGGTCACCAGATTTCACGTTCCATCTTTGTCGGCCCCACTGCGCTGACGACGACTTCCGATCTGCTCCCTTTGCGACCGATTTTATTTATACGCCCCATCTTTGTCGGCCCCATCTGCTGACGGGCTCTGATCTGCTTCCGCTGCGTGCCACTACATATATTCAAGGCGTGTGCGAGGTCCGACAAGGGCGCTGGATATTGAACCGAAGTGGTCATCTCTCGACTCTTCGATTTCGATGCATCCTAGCCTATCCTAGCCGTTTACACCAAGAAATACGGTATGGATCAGCGCGCGCGACCAAGTTAATTGAAAACACGTCATTTCATCAACCTGTTGCCGCGCCGCGCAACATCCCAGGTACTTATGGGTACTTGCATCTTGGACCGGTCACCGGATTGTATCTTGGTACAAATCCGACGAGTTTCAGGCCCCATCCTGGTCACCGGACTATATGTGCGTGCGGTTCCCTACCTACCTATGTTTGTAGCGCCTAGACTAGCGCACGGTCCCTCTTTAAAAGCGGACGCATATGACAAAGTCGTCATCCAAATCCCCTCTTCCCCCCATGAAGCTGCATCTGCTAGGTCTGACTTTGCTGGCCGCTCTGGTCGAGGCAGTCCCCTCGTCCACCAACTCCACGATCGAGAAACGTGGAACGCCCAAGCTTGTTTTCGCGCATTTCATAGTTGATTGCATTGCTCCATATACATAAATGAATCCTCTGACTGTCGCTTCCAAGGTTGGGATCGTGGATGGTTATACTCAATCTGATTGGGCCAACGATATTGCGCTTGCACAGGCCACCGGTATCGACGCATTCGCGTGTAAGTGCTCAATCTCAGTTCTTTATTCACCCTGACTTATATCATCGACTAAAGTAAACATCGGCCTTGATAGCTGGACCGATCCTCAACTTGCTCTTGCCTACGCTGCTGCACGCAGCACCAGTTTCAAGCTCTTCATCTCGTTTGACTTTGGCGCTGCCCCTGGCTTCAGTGACTACAACAACCAAATCGTTCCTCGTCTGAAACTTTACGCCTCCGACCCCGCCCAACTTCAATGGGGCAACGGTGCTTTAGTCTCTACCTTCATTGGAGGTATTTGTTTATTTTGTTCATCGTAACGAGATTTTTCGAGAATATTTCTATATAGACGGCTTCGACTGGTCCCCAGTCAGAAGTGCTGTCGGTACCCCTCTGGAAATCATTCCCTTCTATCAAGCAGCACAGGCCCATCAGGATAGTACCGACGGGCTTTTCCAGTGGAATGCCTGGCCATCGCAGAATAACCAACCGATCGACCAGACTATGTCTACAGCTGGAGATCAATAGTCAGCACTGCTGTTTACGCCGAGCACGTTCAAAACTAATCATTCTATTCAGCTATCAATCGCAGCTTGGCGGCTCGCCTTACATGGCAGGTAATCGAACTTCCCACCATTAAATGAAATAACCGTCTAAAAGAATTGATTCGATAGGCGTCTCTCCCTGGTTCTTCACGCATTACGATGCGCAAACATACAACAAGAATTGGCTCTACCTTTCTGACACACTCTTAATCGACCGATGGAATGAGATATTGAATTTGCAACCTCAGCTCGTTGAGTTGATCACATGGAATGACTTTGGAGAGAGTCACTATATCGGTACGAGCAACGAACAATTACCGCCAAGTATAAGAGACCTAAGCATCACTCAGGCCCTCTCCACCCGGAGCGTCCTTCTGTCTACGCTCCATCCGGGGATTCTGACGGTGCGATTCAATGGGTTAGTCATGTCATGCAGTATTTTATTCTTCGGCTTTCTTATTGATTATTGCGCAAGGCTGCTGGTTTCCCCCACGAGTAAGAATTCCGTCCTCATCATTCGAAGTTCTACTAACTCGAGCGTGTAGTGCGTGGCGTAAAATCATCACTCCATACATCGCTGCCTACAAAAACGGAGGCCCTGTTACAATCTCCGCCAGCGTAAGTCATCGCATTAACAACTAAGTTAACGACTCTGCTAACTTTGGATGCAGCAAGAGAATATTGTCTATTGGTATAGGCCGCATCCCAAGGGTTTATCTTGCTCCGACCCCTTCCTCGGGCCCCCGACCGGCCAGAGCTATCCCGTAAGTTCATATCCATACGGGATATCCACTTGAACCAACCCATTCGTCAGGCGGACGGCATCTGGGCTGCAACCCTCCTCGCATCGCCTGCTACTCTCACAATGACTTCTGGCTCATTCTCGTTGACGACTACGGCCCCCGCTGGCATCAACTACTTTTCGACCGGAATGGGTAGCGGTCAACCTACGTTCTCGCTCTCCAGGAATGGAGCCACGATCACTTCGGGGACAGGCGGGCTTTCGATCAATCTAAATTCGTGCAATATCTATAACTTTAACGCGTTTGTGGGGTCTACGAGGTAGGTATGTATAGCAAGTAGCCTTTGTAATCGGATGTATGTATGTAGAAGGAGGAGGTGAATGAAAAACACGAGTCTCCTCCACAGACGCTCCAACGAATCAGTGATCTCGACACGAAACCCTTCTCTGAGTCGTCCAAAGCTTGTGAGGTCTGTACTAGAGTTTTTCGCTGCGGATAGCACCGACGCTGGGGATACCAAGTTCCTGGTCGTGGAAGTACTTGAGAACCGCCTCTTTCCCGATTCGGCGAAAGAGCCTCCCATCAACAACGTGCAAACGATTCTCCTCGTTCCCTTCATCCTCCTGGACTCAGTCGTGAGTTTCATCGCCTGAGATCGTGTTGTGTACTAACCAGGTGAATAGGCGCACCTTGAAGATTGGTCGACTTGGACCGCTAATACGGAAATAATTATGAGCTGGACAATAATACCTCGGCCGCGGTCCTGACTATTAAGACTCCTCATGTTTTCCCCTTCCACGACATGGCGGACTGGAAGAACGACGCGTCCCTGAATCCGACTATCGTGGCCGCCACAACTGGTGAGTCAATGCCCAATTCCGTCCCGTTTTTCTATTTTTGCTCCGGCATTTGGGTGGACGAGGCCTCGAGGAAAGCTTCTCGTGTGATTGGTTCGTCACTGCCGGGATGTGTACAACAAGCTTTAGGCGCCCACTGTTATGTGTGCCTGTGGGCGCCAACTCTCACAGCTCTTTGCATTGCATTGCTGACAGCATCGCAGCGCCTTAGGCTCCTCTCGGTGTTTTACGAGGATTCAAGACTCGATGGCAGGATCCTCTAGGTCTCCGTCTGTTGGAATGCCAGGCGGCTCCTGGACACTCGAAGAGGAAGACGCGCCGCAGAGTTCCTCCGTCAACGAGACCGTCGCAGTATCCCCTGCCCCGATCAGTCAAGAACCGTATACAGTGAATTCCGAGGTAAAATATCTCCAACTTCGAACATCATCGCTCGCTTGGGATGAACGCGACTGATAGATCACCGTCCTGGACCCCGCCAACCTCTCCGAAGAAGTCCGTCTGGTTCCTTCCCCCGCTGGAACCGAAACCAGAGTTCGGATTTCTCCTGAATATATGGAGGTGTACGTCGCCACGCACGCGCTGTACCCTCGCTCGCAAATAACCATCGAATTTATGTAGCGTTGCGCTAGAGCAGGAACAAGACGAAACGGATACGACACGTCGACACATTCGCGATAGCGCCGACCAGCGCCGCTGGCGCTACCTACCCAATATATTCCCCGAAATAAAGGCCTCTCTGCACTCCGCCTCCTCCGCCTCGCGGAGCCCCACTTGTTCCCTACCCTCAGTCTCAGCCCTCGATCCCGAATGGGAATTCCCCCAATGCGATCATGATCACGATGACTTTTCATTTGCTGCTGCTACCGCGTCCGCGTCCGAGTCCTTGCATGGCACACAAGATGCGCAAAACGAACCGATCCTCGGCCCTGGACTCGGCTTCGATAACGATTTCTTGTCTGCAGCTTCAGCTTCAAAGGAAGATGACCGCGCTGGAGAGCAAATGAACGCTAGCACCTCAGGAGGCGACGTCCACGGAACACCCCCACCCCAGCTTGATCATGAAATCACGCCGACCCTCGCCTTGCACTCTTCGGGGCAGGCGGATGACCCTATTCGAGGCCGCACCCCGTCCCAGTCCGAGGCCGTGTCGGATGCGGATGCTGCGACCACAGGCGGAGGCGACGGCGCTGGAGAGGACGCCGACATGCGTATCCAGGGTCTCCAAATACAAGCTTCTGGAACCTCGTCGGTGACGGGGGATAATACCAGCACCGCAGGCGAAGATAATGGTGCTGCAACGCACGGAATACTACTCCCTGAAATCGAGCCGACCCTCGGCCATGGACTTTTCAATGGCTTGGACCCTTCGGCGGCGGATGACTCCGTTCGAGGGCGCACCCCGCCCGAATCCGAGTCCGTGTCGAATGCTGCTACCACCACATGCGGAGGTGACGGTGTTGGAGAAGACGCCGGCATCCTCATCCAGAGTCCCCAAATCCACGCTCCGTCTTCCGTTTCCGTAGATGACTCTGACTCTGCAACCTCGTCAGTCTCGGTGCCGGAGGATAACACCAGCACCGCAGGCGCAGACAATGATAATGGTGCCGCCACGTCTGCAATGCACGGAATACTTCTTCCTGAAATCGCCGGCCTTGGGCTGGGACTATTGGATCTCTCACTCGTTCGCGAGGGAACCGAGCCTGAGCCTGAGCCCACATTCGGCAATGCGAACGAGGGAAACGCGTCCACTTCCAGCAACTCACCACATTCGGAAGAGGGAGAATGGAGGCTTGACTCTGATGACAACGACGATCTCAGTACTTCGTCCCATTCCCATTCTGATTCTGGCCGACTCACCTCCGTCGATATTCCTTCCACTGTAACTGTCCGTCCTTCGAGGTCACCCCGCCCTTCGAGGTCCACCGCACCTTCTCCTTCCACCGGTTTCGCATACTTAGACACCGATCCCTATCCCGAGTCTCCTCGACTCCGATTCCAAGAACTCGCCAATGCTCCGCCGCACCGGGCCGCAGCCGCAGCTGGACACGACACCGAAAGCGAGAGCTTGCTCTCTCTCCTCATTCGCCCCGCTACTGCTTCGGCCGCATCTGCATCAGACAAGTCGGAAGCGGAAGCCGAGGAACTCGAAGAATACGCCGAGCTCGAATATCACGACGACGACGAATATGCACCGATTTTGACTCCCTCGAGCCTCGTGGGCAGCCAGGTGATTTCGCTGACGCTCTCGCTGGACAGCAGCTTTACGTTTCCGAACGAGTGGGAGGTCGTCGTCGCGCACCCGAGTTCCCCCAACTCGTTCTTTGGCTTTGGTCACACCACGGACGGGGAGGCTGTAGGCCGTGTTATAGACCCAACTTCTGCTGACGGGGATGGGGATGAATTTGTCCCGGCCTTCGAGCACGAGTCCCGAGCGCCAGTGGAGGCTGCCGGTGCAGAAGGTCGATCCATCACAGAGCCATCTCAAACAACCCAATCCACGAGCCTGGATCTGGAGGAGGAGGATGATGGTACGCCGGATCTGGACGTGGCAGGTCACGAAAACGCCGACGTAGCAGGCGGCCACTCTGACGACGACGGATGGCTGCAGCTACGTCGTACCACCACTCCCGAGCTCCCTCCCCTCGATTTGGATTTACACTCGCCCTCCTTCACAGACGCCGTGCTGAGCTCGCCTCTGCTACATCTCCGCAAAGACGGGCAACTGCAAGTGGATGATCTAACCCGCGACACCGCGCCCGACGTGTCTGCACTCGCCGTCCGTGCACAGTCCAGCCCGAACGTCGAGCGCAGGAGCATCTTGTGGGCGCCGCAGAACCCGATTCTCGCTGATTCGAAGGGGAAAGGGAAGGGAAGGCGCACCCGGAGTGATCATGACGCTGGCTTTGCACGTGTCGAGTTGGGGGTGCAGACTGACAGCCAGGCGGACAAGTTCAAGGCGAGATGCGCGCGCCTCGAGAAAGAGCTCAGGATCGCGCAGGCGAAGGCTGTGAGGTTGGCGAGTTTGGAACGGAGGGAAGCGGAGACGAGGCAGTTGGCAAAATTGTATTCTTGGGGGCTTCCTTGGGGGTTTCCGTCCAATTTCGAGGATGTTATCGCGTAGACTTGGTGGGCATCCAGGTCGCTGTAACATTTATCAGTAATATCTTGGTGTATATCTCTATCTTGTGTACTTGTATCAAAGGCTTGCGCTGTATAGATACTCTGTAGATACTAGTACCACAATGTTGATTCAATGGGAGATCATACTCATACAGCACGACTACTTTACGACCAATTGTACAAACCGGTTATCTTCTTCAAATTCCTTCCAGCGTTGTTCCGCCCTCAAAGCGCCTCCAAAATTGTCTTCACGCCCCACGCACCCGGGTCCGGCACCTTCTCCCGACTCAGCACCGCCGTGTCCACATATGCGCTCCGCCCCGCTTTCGCGTCCACGTCCTTCGTGTGCTCCGCTGCCGCGGCCGCCGCCTTCACCGCGCCCGCGAAGCCCGCATTGAAGGCATCGACGAACGCCGCGAGCGGGTCGACGAGCGTGCGCGACGGTGGACGCGCGCGTGTGTACGTGTAGAGTTTAGTGAGTGCTGCGGAGAGCGCGTTGCCCCAAAGCTCCGGCGTCGCAGTCGAGGCACCGCTCGCGGCGGATTGGATGCCTTGTGCGAGCGCAGAGAAGAATATTCTGCGAGCGGGATGTAAGTTAATTAGCTGGCTTGGACGAAGGAGAAGTGATACACACGAGTACAAAGCGCCACTAGTCCCGCCCATTTCGTTCTCAGCGACCTTGGCAATGGCGACAACGTCAGCTACGAGGTCGGTGCCGGTGATGGTCCCAGCCTTGATCGCCTTCTCCACCCCTACGCGTAACGTATGAGTCTCAGTTAGCGCTGCCTTGAGGGGTAGATGAGATGGACGACAAACCTTGTGCCCCAGCCTTGAGCGTAAGCCCGCAGTCGCCGTCGCCCGCGATCGTGTCCATGCGCGTGATCTCCGGTTCCGCGGCCGCGAGAGCCGCGCACGCGCGCTGCAGGGCCGCGAGGAAATCGACGGGCTGCGGGGCGGCGATGCGCGCAGAGTCGGAGCCCGACTTGGCGCTGGAAGTGGCTGCGGGGGCGAGCGGCGTGGGTGTCACGGGTGGCGCGGCAGAATTCCACTTCCATCCGGGCGTCTGGGCGGGGGCGTCGAGGAGGGTGAGAATCTGGGCGGCGTTCACTGGGTCGTTGGCGCGCGGGAGGAGGAGGAGCGAGAGAGAGAAGCCGGGCATGTTGAGACTCGTCTGTATGTGGGGTAAATAAGCATGGAGGCGGAAATGGGAGTCAGAGGTCACCATGAATGTCCCCGCGAGGAGCCTGCTCACACCGATTTGGCGTTTGTGCAGCTCCTCGCGCGTGGCGCGGACGACGCCGCCGATCTCGAGCTCGCTCATACCGCCGAGGTTGTTCACCAGGAGAACGACCTCGTCCTTGCCGTCATTCTTGAACGGCAGGAAGCCGCGCTCGGTGTCGGCGGTCGAAGCAATATAATCAAGGAGCAGCGGGATGAGCTCTGTGAGCGGGGGCACAGGCGAGAGGCGTTTGTTCCCGGCCTCGTTGTGGATGCCGAGCCCGATCTCGATTTCGGTAGGCGACAAGGAAGACGAGGGCGCCGCGGTACCGGGAACCTGGAGGGATTGAGGAGAGATAGCTAGGTGTGAGACGAAGGGACGCACATGGCAATGCTCGAGCCCGACACCAATCGTACCGATTCGTCCAGCGACCCATTCTGCGACGGAATAGACTTCATTCAACGTGCCGCCTTGAGCAGCGAGGGCACCTGCGATCTTGTAAACTAGCACGACGCCAGCAAGCCCTCTGCGCGGGTGAGTTCGAAACAGCAACACAGCCCACGTTGGCTTACCTGCGCCCAACGATCCCGCCTTGAGTCTTACCTACAGCAACATCGTCGCCAACCACAAGGAACTTGACCTTGTCAGACTTTTCGGCATGCTCCGCAGCGTATTGCTCGGCGGCGAGTCCAAAATTGAGGATATCGCCAGTGTAGTTCCTGTTTCATCTCAGCGGGATTTCTCCAATAACTGGTAGACACACTTGACGAGAATCAAAGTTCTGTCGCATTGTCTTCAGTACAATGAAGAGGGAGGGCGCCAAGACGCACCCGGCATCGTTCTCGACAAGGTTGATCCCCCGACGGACTTGACTGGAGTTGGGCGAGGCAAAGACGTTCCCGCACACGGCGGCTGCTCGAACATTAACTTCGGATTAAACAGTTCGAAGCCGGACGCACCACTGAGCATTCCCTCACCTCGAAGACCCTGTCAGTGATCATCGCAAAGATTGGGTCAAAAATCTCACCAACAAACCCCGCATGAGACGGCTCGTGGCCCGAGCCACCTCCACAGATGAGGGCAACCTTGGAGGGGTCCAACTTGGACTTGAACACCACTTAGACCGCGTTAGAGATCAATACAACCTTCCAGAAGCTCAGAAACCTTTGTTCGGTGGGTCGAACGACAGCTGGTTGTTCACGGCGCATAGTCCAGCCAGAGAGTCAACAACAAGCGTATCGGGGTCGTTCAAGAGATGCTTTTGAAGGGCCATTGACTCTGAGCGAGGAATGGAGGCAAGATGGGCCCTTTAAAAGGAAGCCTGACCCGGTGACAAGACCGCCTGATTATTTTTCAATCTGAAGAATGTTCGTGCCTCAAGGATTTCAAATGAGGACGGAGACCCCGCCGCTCCGTTCCGATGAAGGCCATAGCGAAGAGTGGCGACGATGCGGGTTGTAGGTAGTAGGTACATGACGGTGACGAGGAAGGCAATTGCAAGCAAAGCAAAAGACAAGTCTGTTATTCGCCTCTATGTAACCTGAGATAACTATGTACATTTCTAGCATTAACACGAGGAAGGAAAAAAGCGGTGGGTGCGACGCCAAGGGATGTCAAAGAAAGAGGGATGTCTGGACTAAAGTTTATACGACTTGAAGAGAAACGAGGTCGACGTCCATCCCGGCTCATGCATCTCTATGTAACACTCCCAGTTCGACTCCAAGGCCGGAAAGGTAGGAAGAATGCGGCGGTGGCAAGAGAACCTGAGTACATAAAGCCAGTCACAACCAAATTCATGGGATGGATCCCTCTGGCACCCGCTCTTCATCAAATACATACTTCTCGACCACAATGCGTTCTTGCTCGTGCGTCCTCGGCATGCATGTCTGTACATATGTGGTGAAGTCGGCGAAGATTGATGCAGATGCACTCTCGTCGTCGTTGGATCCCAAGTCGAGCCGCCATCGAATAACTGGATGCCTAGGATGCCCCGCGAGAGCGACATCTAATACGGTCAATGCTGCGTCGGGGACGAGGTAGTAACTGTCGTTGGGTATAGGGAAGAAAGAGATGACGATGTCGGCGAGCAGAGGGCTTGTCCTAACCATGGACGAAATAATGTCCGGAAACCAGTCGCTCCAATCGCTGCCGAACCAAAGGCAGAATTCGACTGAGCGGAGCGAGGGGAGCGCGGGTTGGATAATGGAACATGTGAGACCTAGTTTTGGGCAGTGCCCGAATGAATATTCGTGGCGAATCAGTCCACTGTGACCACACACCTCCCAAGTAAAGATGTTCGAGAGTGGCGGCAGCGGCAGATATAAAGTCGGCGCCAGGGAGAATGGGAGTGCGCCAAGCGGAATCATCCTCGATAATGGACAAGCGGCGCAGTGTGCCGGCAAGCGATTTGATTTGCGGGTGAGCTAGGAGCTCGTAAACCTCCCACGCAGAGTTGCTCACGAACAAATCCTCCACTCTCGGCGTATATTGAAAATTGTACAATGATACCACCAGATCAGGATCTCTGTCCACGTGCACGTCGAAGAAGAAAACCACCGGAGCGGTTGTAAGTAGACGCAGGAGCGAAGCCGGCGAGACCCCGCTCGCCTCACGGACATGCAGTTCACGCAGCGGTTGGCGCTCGAGAAAATCGAATAAGGTCGAGACGAGTGCTGGAGTCTGGTCCAGATATTCCCAAAAGTTCAAGATACACTGGTGCACATTCACCAGCTTGACAATGATTTTTTGAATGGTCGGCTGTAGGGTCTCGATCTCCGCCGTGCCTAGGTCTTCGGACACCGGAAACTTGATGCTGAGGCGCGTGATGTAGGTCGCGACATGAGGTGATTCCACCAAAAGAGTGTGGGCTGCTTGCATATCTCCTTTCAAAGTGAGCGAACGGAGCAAGACGCGCTGACTGGCGTCGCGAAACATCGATCCGGTGAGTGCGCATGCCTTCAGGGAGGGAATATCATCGATTTCATGGACGATGGCAAGCAGAAGTTCTTGTGGGAGCCTGGAGAATTCCATGAGGATGGTCCAAGAGGACGAAAGACAATGGTCCGGTGGGACTCGTATTGCTCAAGTCCTGCTGGTAAGCACCAGTGAGAATTCAAACCTCAGTGAGATGTGACGGCAAGGAGGACGTACGGAGGGATTCTGTTCCGTGCTCGCTGGTTGAGTAGTGTAAGTACTACTAGTAGTCGTTAAATAGGAAATTTGTGGCTGTGCACATCTCCTGCTTTTGACGGTAAGTACTAAGTTACCTCGCGAACATAGTTTTCATTCAACGACACGGCTCATACTGTCTGGTCCGCATTTCCAAGTATCAAGAAAACAATATGGGATACCCAGTTTCGTGCACGTTTCCACAATTGCAAGGCCATCGGATGATCCTGGATACATCAAGCCCGATGCCTCTGGCTCTGGACCTGGCTCTTTTTACCCGGTCTTAGTACTCAAGGCCAACATTTCGGTCTCTTTTTCTACGTTGAATTATTCTTCTGTGATGGTGTGGGTCCACAGGAACATCGGAGAATGACTCTTGCCATTCATCTCTAGAAATATACTCTCGTGTCTTGTTTTTAAGCGTCTCGCGGGTTCTACTCTTCCCTTGGCCAATGTGATGCGAGACCATACACCCACCGATATCGACACCACCTCCGCCACCGCAGACCGCAGACTGTATGACGTGGATATTGTCGGCACGACGACACCCCGCCGATGCCACGAAGCCGGCCCCGCGGTCGACTAGCATTGGTCGCGTATGAGTCTCTGCACTTCACCGGCAAGGTCGGTCGTTTTCTCGTCAGCTCAAAGCCCGCTTGTACCACTGTCGGTGCCATGCGGAAGATTCCAAGAAACTGTCCTGTAACGGCAGAAGCGCTTTGAGCTTGGTGGGATTGCGTCGGCCACAGAGGAGGATGTATTGTAATTTCCGTGGATGACCATGGTGTACATATTTAACTCGAATATGGGGCAAGATATATGTGGACGCCTTGTGGCGCCTAAATTTCTTAGTTAGATTTCTCGCCTGTGTAAAATCTGCGTAATCGGTCTTGTGTCATGGATTCTGATCGGTAGATCTAGGCAATCAATCGGCCTCTTGGACTTGAGGCTCGCTCTTTACTTGAAGCTCTCGACATCTGCCGCACACGAGTACACAACATAATCGACGTCGTCTTGATTCCAAACTCGCCCTAGGTCTACTTTACCGGACTCCCAGGAAAAGTTTCACTCCGACTCGCAGCCACTCGCTGGAGGCTCGACTCAATAAGTACTCGAGCCGCTCGAGTAACTTACTTATGTCTCGACCTGTCAGCAGTAACCGCGATGACCGCAGCATTTCGACAGAGGCTGACAGATCGCGTGTGCTTGTGTACAAGGTATGCATGTTGTAGAAATCGACCCATATGCACTGTGTTGAGCAACTTTAAGAGCGTGTTTTCTCTAGTCCAGGAAATTTCTGCTGCCAGCGACTTTGAGTACATATGGTTGTCTGGCTTCTGTTCCATTCCCTCTTGATGATTTTCAGGGTCTATAAAAACCTGGATGCTCAGTATGAGACCATGTCCGCCGACGATTCCATCTCGGCTATAGTCAAAAGTCTCGACTCACGCAAGGCCTTGCTACAGGTTTTCCAACGTCCCTCGAGATGGGACCGTATATAATTGATGCGTCTTTCAGGTAGCCAGAGCTATTGGCATTTACGACGACCCAAGGCTCCGGTATGCGCTCCGGGAAGACGAGGAACGAATAGCAACAAGTATTCTGGCTATTCTCAACTCTGGATCTGAACGTGCAGCTGTACTGAGGCTAGAAGGCGAGCCTGCTCAGAGCTTTCTCGATGTTGTCCAAAATGTTGGCTCATCTGCCGTTGCTGGTTCAAATCATGCTGCTGGCTGATGTCGTGAACAGACGCTCGACAGGGGATTTTTTCTGGACCAAGGGCAGAATTCCAAAGCTCACCGATTGATCCTCAAACTGTCTGAGGCATGCGATAAGCTTCCCTCGTCTCTGTTCATTACTGGGGTTACGGGACGCACCGAACACGCCGCATTCGGTGGCGGGTTTGGCGACATTTATCAAGCCTCGTATGACGGAAAGACTGTTGCCTTGAAGCACATACGAACTTTCCATAGAGATTCAGAGCAACGGCGTATTCGGTTGGTAAGTATTTTTTGTCTGAGCCTTTCACTTGAAATCGAGAATCGAGTAGCAATTCTGTCGAGAGGCTCTCGTTTGGCAACAGCTGCAGCATCCTTTCATACTGCCATTCATCGGGATAGATCGCCAGACTTTCCCCTCCTCGTTATGTATGGTTTCCCCCTGGATGGAGAATGGTACCGTTCTGAAGTATTTAAACGACCATGGACGGGCCGACGTGGACAAATTGGTTAGTCTGTCCTTTCAATCTTTGACGATAATTTCATTGTGTCGTCTTCAGCTTATGGAAATAGCGCAAGGTTTGCGATATCTCCACTCACGAAATATTGTGCATGGAGATTTGCGTGGAGTGAGATTTGGCTGATTCACTGCAGTATACTATTCTTGACTCGCAATTGTCCAGGCTAATATTCTCATCACTCACGAATGGAGTGCGTGTTTGGCAGACTTTGGCCTGACCTCTTTGTCCGACGCGACTATCGCGACCAATACTTCGCACCGGGCCGGGAGTATTCGCTGGATGGCACCAGAGCTGATTGACCCCGATCGCTTCGGACGGAAGTTCCTTCGAACACCGGCTACCGATATCTACGCCTTTGGATGTGTCTGCTTGGAAGTGAGATTTTTCACGAGAGCATTTCATCCTTCTTACCGGCGTCAGCTATACACCGGGCAACCGCCCTTCGCAACTTTATCTGAAACCGCAAGCTTACTCCGCATTATCAACGGCGATCGCCCTGAACGGCCAGCGTCTGGCAAACCGATGTTGTCAGACGTGCTCTGGGAACATATAAACGGCTTCTGGGCACAAGATTCTGCTGAGCGTCCCGCCATTGACGCTGTAGTGCACCATATGAGGCTGAATTATGTATGGAGCCTTCTATGTTTTTTTGCAGAAACTAACGTCCAGCTCCAGGCCCATGACACCACGAACGAAAAAGCTGCGTTTAGTAGACCGTGGAGACAATTTTACAAGGCCGCCCCGTCTGTGACAGATCCCAGCCTCCCTCCACCATCCGACACAGATATCATGGAGAAGATGAGGCAATTTGTTTCGCATGACGATCCGAGGACGATTTATAGTGTAATTAGGAAAGTTGGGCCAGGGTGCGTAGTCCATTCACTTTCTCACAGTACTATTGAACATGAGCACATCCAGTTGGTTTGGTCCAATTTTCCGTGCCACAGAATTGGCAACCGGGAGAAGCGTCGCGATCGCGCAAAATGACATGGCCAAGCAACAGAAATATCTCTTCTTCAATCAAATCTCGGTGATGAAGGAATTCCAGCATCCGAACATCATCAGCTTTGTAGCGAGTTATCTCGTCGAGCCCGAGCAGCTGTGGATCGTCACTGACTATATAGAGGGTTGCAAATTAACAGAAGTTATCCGAAATAACAAAATCATCGAGGATCAAGCAAGTAATATCTGCTTGCAGGTGCGATATAATTATTTTTATACGATGTCAGTTTCTAATGGACTCATTTTTTGTGTCCGCAAGACATGCAAAGGTTTAGCGTACCTGCATAGTCAACGCGTGATCCACAGGGATATCCGCGCGAGTAATATACTCGTCGATTCGACCGGCCGTGTCAAAATCGGTGCGTCAACTGCGGTCCAAGCAAGTGCTGCTACACGCCTCACCTTCTCCGTAGTGGGATTTGGATACTGCGCGAAATTGACGTCTCAACGGCCACGGCGCGCGTCGATGGCGGGAACACCGCATTGGATGGCACCGGAGATTCTTAGGCAAGAGATATACGGAGTCGAAGTCGATGTCTGGTCGCTTGGCATCATGGTCATCGAACTGACTAGGGTTGAGAATGAGCGACCATATATGAACGAGGAGCTGCTCACAGTTTTCTACCGAATTGCAGCAAACGGCACCCCGACAATCAATAAATCCGAGGCGCCAAGTTCCGAGCTAGATAATTTCCTAACTCTGTGTCTTTGCGTGGATGCTACCCATCGAGCAACTGCAGATGAACTTGTTACTGTGAGTCTGGTGAACGCTCGCGTATTGGCCGAGGCTCACACTTCGTGCAGCATCCTTTCTTGCAAAAGGCGTGCGATTTGGCAGGTCTTGCACCATTATTCTGGTTCCAAAAATCATTTTGGTCCAAAAACAAAGTCATTCGAAAATCGCCACGAAGGTCCGAAATCGCGGAGAAACAAGCAGTGCTTGAGGCCTGATATAAGTATAGCAGGACGATTTGTTGTTCATTGGTGGCCCGTAGGGCAGGAATGGATTTATCTTGAATTGAGCGTTGAATGCGTTTTCGGAACGTTTTTTGTGTGGCCTTGGGAACCGATTGGAAGCAATTGGGAAACAACGGATTTCCCGAGAATCGAGATGGTCCTCGCGCCACAAAAGGAAACGCCGGAACGATCCACTTGCCGTAATTTCTTGCCACTGCAACCATGTCGGACGACAAGTTGTGGCTCTTATTATGCATACGGAACGCTTCTCCTGCGTGGTTCGTCATTGCCGGTGTCCCACCAAGGGGCGCCCACTCTTATATGTGCCTGTCGGCTCCAACCCTCACGTTCGCAATACCACCTTAGGCTCTTCTGAAAGTGTTTTACGACTTCGAGCCTGATTCAACTCTCGATGGCAGCCCTCTCCGTCTGTCGGAATGCCCGGCGGCTCGTGGACAATCGAAAAGGACGGCCCGCCGGCGGCGCGGAGTTCCTCCTCTCAACGACCCCGTCGCAGTATGCCCTCCGCATGCCTCGAGAAATCAAGAATCGAACTCCGAGACGGTAAGGTCAAAGTATCGTTGAATATCACTCGCTTGATATGCTGATGCTCTGCGTCTCACAGAACTCACTGCATCATGTATGTAGATAACCCTCAATCCCGCCAACCTCTCCGAAGAAGTCCGTCTCGTTCCTCCCCCTCTAGAACCGAAACTCCTGTTTGCATTTCTCCCCAATCTGTCCAGGTGTACGTCGCCGCCCTTTTTATTCGCGATTTCCGAAAAGAAACTAATAACAATCGAATGTAGCCTTCCACTCGAACAAGACCAGCGCCGCTCGCGCTATCTGCACTTGCACAATATATATATATCTTCCCGGAAATCACGCCGCACGATCTGCACTCCGCCTCGCGTACCCCCACCAATGCGTATTTCGCGCTCAGTCCTGGATCCTACGTCGAATGAGAATTCTCTCAATGCGATACCTTTTCGTCGGCTGCTACGGCTACCGAATCCGTCCCGTAGGACGCGCAACGCCTCGACCATGATCGCGGACTCGAGAGTTCTCATCTTCGTCTCCAGCAAGTTCAGAGTAAGACGACCCCGCAGAAGCGCACATCGCCCCGCGCAGCTCAGGAGGCTCTGCGATCTATGGGATACCGCGTCCTGAAATCATGCCGACCTCTGGTATGGATTTGCGTTGGATGGCCTGCGAGGAGGGGCACCGTGTCGGACGCGGATGCGGATGCGGACACGGAGGCGGCTCGGACGCTACCACCACAGGCGCAGACGGCGTCACGCGCATCCCAGGTTCCCCCATTCCATCTCCATCCATCCAAGCAGCTTCCTCCTTCCTGCGGATGCGTAGACCTCGTCGGCGCTGGGGGAGGATACCTCCTGGGCAGACTCAGGCGAAGATACAGATACAAATACCCGAGCTCCCTCCCCTGGATTTGGATCTGCCGCGCCGTCTTTCGCGGGCGCCGTGCTCAGTTCGCTTGTGCTGCATCTCGACGGGCAGTGGAAGTGGGCTGACCCACCCGACGTGTCGGTGCTCGCGAGCAGACACCGTGGCGTCCACCCCAAGCCCGAACGTCGAGCGCAGGAGCATCTTGTTGGCACTCGTTCGCGAGGGAACCGAGCCTGAGCCTGAGCCCACTTTCAGCAACGCGAACGAGGGAAACGCGCCCACTTCCAGTAACAGTACCAGCAACTCACCACTTTCACATTCGGAAGAGGGAGAATCGATCCCAGTACCACATATTCGTCCTATTCCTATTCTGCTTCTGATTCTGGCCGGGTCACCTCCGTCGGGTTTCCATCTACTGTAACCATCCGTCCTTTGAGTTCCCCCCGCCTTTCGAGGTCCAACGTCCTATCTCCTTCCACCGGTTTCGGTTTCGCACAGTCAGACACCGATCTCGATTCCGATGCTCCTCGAGTCCAAGAATTCGTCGATACTCAGCTCATACAGATGCCACCTGCAGCCGCATATTCAGACACCGATCCCGATCCCGAGTCTCCTCGACTCCAGGAACTCGTCAATGCTCAGCTCATACAGACGCCACCCCAGCCTCAGCTGGACACGACACCGAGAGCTTGCTCTCCCTCCTCATCGCCCCGCTACAGCTTCGGTTGCATCTGCATCACCCAAGTCGGAAGCAGCACAGGAACAGGAATCCGAAGAATACACGCCCAGCTCGAATATCACGACGACGACGAATATCCACCGATTTCGATGACGCCGTAGAGCAGCGGGGAGGTGATTTCGCTGCCGCTCTCGCTGGACAGCAGTAGCAGCTTTACGTTCCGAACGAGTGGGAGATTGTCGTCGCGCACCCGAGTTCCCCCAACTCGTTTTGGCTTTGGTCAAACCACCGACGCCCGTGTTACAGGCCCGACTTCTCCTGACGCGGACGGGGACAGGGATGAATTTGTCCCGACCTCCGAGCCCGAGTCCCGAGCGCCATTGGAGGCTGCAGAAGGTTAACCCATGTCCGAGCCATCTCAAATAAGCCAATCCACAGATCTGGATGTGGAGGAGGATGGGACACCGGAGGTGATAGGTGACGAAAACGCCGGCGGCGGCCACTCTGATGACAACGGATGGCTGCAGCTACATCATACCACCACCACTCCCAAGCTCCTTCCCCTCAATTTGGATTTACACTCGCCCTCCTTCACAGACGCCGTGCTGAGTTCTCCCGTGCTCCATCTCCGTCTTCGCGAAGTGGATGATCTAACCCCCGCACCGTCTGTGTCTGTGTCTGTACTCGCGAGCAGACACCGTGGCGTCCGTCCACCCCAACCCCGAACGTCGAGCGCAGGAGTATCTTGTGGGCGCCGTAGAATCCGAGAAACGATCGCGCTAATTCGGAGGGGGAGGGCCAGAGCACGCACCCGCAGCGACTCCGAACACGTCGGGTTGGGGGCACAGACGCTAAGGCCCCGGGGGACAAGCTGAAGGCGAGATGCACGCGGCTGGAGAAAGAGCTCAGGATCGCGCAGACGAAGGCTTCGAAGTTGGCGAGTTTGGAACGCTGGGAATCGGAGACCAGGTTGTTGCCAAAATTGTATTCTTGGGGCTTCCTTGGGGGTTTCTGTCCAATTTCGAGGATGTCATCGCGCAGACTCAGTCAGCATCCAGTGGATGATCCAGCTCGTGAGCTTACAATCCGAGGTTTCAGCGGAACTGCACTTACATTCGGCAGCAGTCAGTCTCACCCACAATGTTTGCTCTCATTATTCTGAAGCCCACGGGTTGCAGCAGGCCTCGAACGACAAGACAGCGAAATGATACTTTACCACCTTTGGCTGCACCAGTACTAAATTTCTTACTTTGAGTGATTCGGCAACATGACTCACACTCATCGCACCGAAATGACGGAATGTTGGCCTGCGTGGTGTACTTATTGGATCACTTCAGAACCACCATTGGCAAAAAAAAATATTCGCTTTCGTTCGCAGTGTGCGGAAGGAAGGTCCACAACTTGAGATGGCTCAAAATGCAAGGGACGAAATTTTCTGGATAATACAAGCAGGACACAATCCAAGGAAGAAAAAAGGAGCGGCGCGACGCCAAGTGGTGGCAAGTATAGAGGGAATGTCTGGTACATATGCTAATTGGACGAGGTCCATCCAGGGTCATGGATCCATAGCACTTGCAGTTCCTTAACGTAGGAAGGATACGGTGGCAAGAGAACCGGAGTAAAGCCAGGCACAAACAAATTCACGGGATGGATCCCTCTGGCGCCCGCTCTACATCAAATACATACTTCTCGACCACAATGCGTTCTTGTTCGTGCGTCGTCGGCATTCCTGTCTGTACATATGTGGCAAATTCAGCGAAGCTTGTTGCAGATGCACTCTCGTCGGCGTCGGATCCCAAGTCGAGCCGCCATCGAATAACTGGTTGCCTGGGATGCGCCGCAAGAGCGACATCTAATATGGCCAGGGCTGAGTCGGGGATGAGGTAGTAACTAGCGTTGAGTATGGGGAAGAAAGAGATGACGATGTCGGCGAGCAGTGGGCTTGTCCTGAGCACGGACGAAATAATGTCCGGAAACCAGTCGCTCCAATCGCTGCCGAACCAAAGGCAGAATTCGACTGAGCGGAGCGAGGGGAGCGCGGGTAGGATAATGGAACATGTGAGACCTAGTTCGCGGCAGTGCTCGAATGAGTATTCGTTGCGAAACAGTCCACTGTGACCACACACCTCCGAAGTAAAGATGATCGAGAGTGGCGGCAGAGGCAGATAGAAACTTGGCGCCGGGGAGCATGGGACTGCGCCAAGCGGAATCATCCTCGAGAATGGACAAGCGGCGCAGTGTGCCGGCAAGCGATTTCATTTGTGGATGAGCTAGGAGGTCGTAAAGCTCCCATGCAGAAATGCTCACGAATAAATCCTCCACTCTCGGCGTATATTGGAGATTGTCCAACACTGACACCAGATCAGGATCTCTGGCGACGTGCACGTCGAGGAAGAAAACCACCGGAGCGGTTGTAAGTAGACGCAGGATCGAAGCCGGTGAGACCCCGCTCGCCTGACGGACATGCAGTTCACGCAGCGGCTGGCTCGCAAGGAAATCGAATAAGGCCGAGCTGAATGCTGGAGTCCAAGACTGGAAGCCCAAGTCCAAGATACACTGGTGCACATTCACCAGCTTGATGATGATTTTTTGGATGTTCTGCTGTAGGGTCTCGATCTCCGCCGTGCCTGGGCCATCGGACAACGGAAATCTGATGCTGAGGCGTGTGATGTAGGTTGCGACATGAGGTGATTCCACCAAAAGAGTGTGGGCGGCTTGCGCATCTTCTTTCAAGGTGAGCGAACAGAGTAGGACGCGCTGACTGGCATCGCGAAACATCGATCCGGTGAGTGCGCATGCTTTCAGGGAGGGAATATCATCGATTTCATGGACGATGGCAAGCACAAGTTCTTGCGGGAGGAATTCCATCGGCGAGACAGCTAGTGGGCCACCCTCAGCCTGGCACCAGAACCGTGAATTCAACAAGGCAGAGGTCGTCAAAGGCTTCTCACTTATAAATGAGGTCTGTTCACTGCACTCTAGAATGGACGAAGGCGGTAGGCTTTGAGGGACTCCAGTCACTCCACAGCCTTTGGAGAGTCAATCTGAAAGAGGAAATTTGTGGCTGTGCACCTCTCCTGCTTTTGCGACCGCCATCCCAACTTTGAACTGCGATACCTCGCGAACATGGTTTTCATTCAATGACACGGCTCATACTGTCTGGTTCGCATTTCCAAGAAGTATGGGATACCCGGTTTTGTACACGTTTAACAACTCTTCACAATTGCAAGGCCATCGCATGATCCTGGATACCTCAAAGAATCAACTGCCCGATGTCTCTCTTTACCCGGTATTATAGTATTAAGGCCAACACTTCGGTCTCTTTTTTTGCCTTTAAATATTCTTCTGTGACGATATGGGCCCACAGGATCATCGGAGGATGACTCTTGCATTCATCTTTAGAAATATGCTGTCTTGTTTTCAAGCTTCTCGCGGGGTTCTACTCTTCCCTTGGCCAATGTGCTGCGAGACCATACGCCCACCCATATCGACACCATCTTCGCCGCGGTGACGCCACCTGGACCTGGCGCTTTGCTGCGCGCCGCTTCGCCACCAGTGTCCTTGCCTGCGTCCGTGCGCAGTCTCGCCCTCCGGAGTATCGTCTACGAGCCCGGCGCGCGGTACGTCGAGCCGCGGAACGCAGCGGCAGAGGAGGGAGACCGGCAGCCCGCAACTTACGCGACAATGTTGTAGATCTCGGCGTTGGCTACGAAGAGGGGCATATGGTGCACCCTGTGATCGTCCGTTCATTATTCTGTTGTACGAGGAAGCGAAGAAGATACGCGCCATCGCTCGATCCACACACTAAAGAACTCGTCATAAACCGTCGCCTTCACCAGCACACTATCGTCCGGGAGGAGCACCATGAATCGTCCGCTATACCCCATGCCGTCGAGGCAGGAGGTATTTGTATTCGCCACACAACCACGAGCCCCAACTCAGGGCTGTCCCCAAATCGATAGTCCGCCCCGACGGGCAGGACCGCTTTGACGAACGCCGTGTCCATCACGCCTGCATCAAGCGCCGAGAGCGGGACGGGGATCGTCGTGTGTGAAGCCTTCGTCAGTGGTAGGGCGAAGTATCGGCGTTCGCACTTTTCTGCGCAAACCCCGACTCAGTCTGGAGCGGCGGCACCGCGAACGTCACGGTCGTCGTACGATATACGCCCACGATCGGGGACCAGACCCACGGAGGACATGCCGAGGAATCTGGAAGAGAAAATCGCGTCAGTCTTCTGAAACCAGCCATCCAGGCCCATCCTATAAGTGACTCAGAAGGAGAAGCGAACTCACCGGGCTGCTCCTACGTGCTCGCACTGCACCACCTGTAGTGTACATTGATGGCCCGGCCGCCCGGGCAGGAATGGATATATCTTGAGCGTTGAATGAGTTGTCGGAATGTTTTTCGTCGCCTTGGAATCTACCAAGTCCACACTGGATGCCTCTTACTTGGGAATCTACTTGTTCGCGATCGACTTGTATTATTAGTAGTTACGAGAATTTTGATGCAATCAAAATCTCGTTCTTTTTATATCTCAGAAAGGGGGCTGGAGAGCGTTTTTTTTCCTTGTCGCCGAAAACATGGTAACCGATTTAGTGGCGGTGCTCGATATTTGAATGCAATTTAGTGGCGGTGCTTAATTCGGTTTCAGGTGGGTTTCAAGAGGTTTCAAAGCTGTATCAGTGTTTTCTGACTCTGATAGTGGCGGTGCGATAAGATACCTTTGGTCTTTAGGAGTACTCGGGAAAACAACAGAAAACAAACGCGTCGCGTCGAGATATTCTGCTCACACATTGCTCCAACTGAAAAATTCCGAAGTTTGTTAACATTGACACATACATGTATTTGTATATCGAAGACACGTTTGTGGGTCCCACGGCCCATTTCTTCCTGTACAAAATACAAGATCTCGAAGGAGGTTGTCCGTGAGACACGACAGGGGTTCGGCAGCATACACACCGGAGATTGCCAACTAATGGCGCAACTGAATCTTGCCAATACCTTATTCATTACCTGAAGTATCAGATTAACAAACAGCTGAGTTGAAAATCGAACCAATAGTTGTAGAATTAGTTCAAATCTCAGTTCAACTTTCGGTTGGACTGTATTTCAATCCAAAACTTTAGGTAACAAATTAGGTTTTGCCAAGAATCAGGCAAACCATTAGTTGGCAATCTTAGACATGATTATATTTCCCGCTGTTCTCCAGGCCCATTTTTTGCACATATCTGAGATTGCCAACTAGTGGTTTGGCTGATTCTTGCCAAAACCTAATTCATTACCTAAAGTATCAGATTGAAATACAGTCCAGCCCAAAGTTGTACTGAAATTTGAACTAATTCTACAGCTATCGGTTAGATTTTCAACTCAGCTGTTTTTGAATCTAATACTTCAGGTAATGAATCAGGTTTTGGAAAGATTCAGCTGCACCATTAGTTGGCAATCTCCGGTGTGATAGTTGCCGACCAATCACCATCCCGACAGTTGGCTGTTGGCATCAATTGCTCCTTTCTTTTTCTTCCGAGAAGTTCCGACCACCATCCTACGCCCGATGCCCGTCTGCATCGCACGGACAGCAAGTATGGAGGATGGTGTTAGCCAACAGCAAAGGTGCGTGTTCACCAGGGTTTCTTTATTCTGTGCACCGATCATCCCACTCCTGCATCCGTTGGATGTGGCTGCGGCTCGAGTCGCCGCCCGACCCTTACATTTGCCTACACCGTTTGCCTAGGTTTCGCATTCGGATCTACGTTTGCGAGGACGTTTTCTTTCTTTCTTTGTTCTTCTGCTTCCTTCTTTATTTTTGTCCATTCAACATCGGTGTGTTGGCAGGGCCATGGCGTGTCCATCTTTTCAGGTCGTTCGATGCTGCACGCGTGCACGCACGCTGGTGTGTCACACCATAAGCTTCTATTCTCGCAGATCGCAGGCTAACTACCCTATGCATATTTCTTGGCCGCACAATGTGGCGCAGCGACAAGTCTCGCTCCGCAGTGCACCTGGACGTCGTAACGTTGTATCGAGGGCTGTATCGGTTGGTGTCTCGGGTGCACACCCTTACTGGCTTTTCTTCATTTGAGGAACCTTGCGGTTCACATCCGGATTGTGTTGTGTTTGCATCTACGTATGGATGGCGGTCTTTCTTTTCAGTTTTACTTTTTCCATTCCTTCTTTCTTCCGTTCTTTCTTATCCATTTGGTATCCTTCTTTGATATTGATCCCACCCCCCCAGTTCGCAGGCAACTCTAGCCCATCGCCACGCCCCACCACTCTGGCCACCAACATCGCATAGCTTGCGCTGAACAATGGGGCTTGCTTGCCTTAAAGGCATTCTGCATCAACATTGTCGACCCACCTCTGCAAGTGCTCTTCCCACTCATTGCTTCAGTTTGGCTTCTAATAAATGTGCTTGCCAGGATGTTTTCTGCCCGATGCTATTGTTGATGCTATTGTTCGGTATTGGTTCCTTTTTTTTTTACCAGTTCATTTTTGTGATCAGGGAACGGCTCTGCTCGCCCTTTTCTATCTAACCTCATACTCAATGTAATGTCCAAGTTAATACCAGTAAGTTATTTGGTTTACAGACTGCGGTGAAAAATAAGATACTATGATATGCAAATATCCTTTTGGATTAACGACCGTTAAATAACAATATATATATAAAATTCGAGTTATGCCGTGCACAGCAGCGGCCCTTACCCCCAAGTCTAGTAGTAGTAAGCTGCAGTCATCGCCACAAAAGGAAACGCCGGAACGATCCGCTGATTCCGCTTGCCGTATGCGCTTGCCGCTTGCCATGGCGAACACAGCGGCGCCTTGCTTACTGCGACCATGTCGGACGACAACTTGAGGCACCCTGGCGGCTCTTATTCTGCACATAACCGGTTCCTTGCCCTACAACGGAGACCGCAATACTCGTGTGATGTTTGTCGTCAAAGAAAAAGTGGGTCTACTCATCGTTGTTTCCGGCGAGTCGTATTAGCTAACTTCGCTGGATAGTTCGATGTGAGAAACCGCTTTAGTCTGAGCCTGAAACCCATTAATCCTGGCCCAGGCGACGGCCGCGATATGCCCGACACTGGCAGTTGTTCAAGTTGTTTAGGCCTAGGTAAACCATGCACCTACATGATCCCGTACAGGAAGCGCGGTCGGAAGAATTTGTAAGTGTACCGTTTCGATTTCGGATCTCATATTTTTGATTTGTTGGAGATTCGTGGAAGAACTTAAGGAGGTAGGTAATCTTCCATTCACCACTTAACCAACAGACCAACCATCCAGGAAATCGCATCCCTAAAAGCCAAATTGCGCAGGGTCTCGGTTTGTTCTCTCTGTGCCCAACCCTTGCAATCCCAGCCGCAGGTTCCGGGGGATGTTGCATCTAGTGTATTCAATCGCAACAATCGAGAGAGTGATACCACGACGACTTCCGGAGTCGAAGCTGAACCCGTTGACGGCCAAGACTTTACCGCCAATGGGCTGGCCTCTCGGTTCGAGTCATTTTCTACGGAACGCATGAAAAGCAAGTATTACGGTGCTGCCAGTGTCTTCGCGCTCGCCAATAGCGCCATCGCGGTGAGCATCATCAATTGCACGCATGTTCGTTCTCATAACTCTGCATTCACAGGCCAAAGACAAGTCCTTGGGACGGCCATCGTTAAAGCCTTCACGGCGAGCCTTTTTCTGGGAGGTATTACCAGTGAGTTGTTACGACTCCCATACCTTTCGAATCGCTTACTAGGCGGACTTTTCTAGTGGGAGAAAAAAGCATATACTCAACAACCGCATTACACCTATCCCGACAACGACCTCATAGATTCTCTTCTCCAGCACTATTTTATTAACATCCACCCATTCTGTCCGATTCTGCATCGCCCTTCGTTTGAGCGGTCAGTGGCAGAAGGCCTGCACTTGACGAATCCTCAGTTTGGAGGGACGTTGCTCGCAGTGTTGGCTGTCGCGTCGCGGGTCAGTTTAGGTTCATTTTCTCTCTCCGACTCACAGCCAACATTGTCAGTACTCGAATGATCCCCGCGTCTTTGTCGACGGTGACTCGTCGCTGCCGCATTCGGCAGGCTGGAACTTCGCCAATCAAATCGGGATCCCGCGAAAATTATTTGAACCATCGATATACGAGGTTCAAATGTACTGTGTGCGCGATGTCGCAGCCTCATCTCTCCGCGACGCTCACAGTTCATTACCAGATCTTGATCTTTTATTGCTTTGGACTCTCTGAACCTCAAGCCGCATGGATGTACCTCGTATGTCAGTTCGGAATATACAAAAGTGACCGAATGATATTTTACCCAGGGAATCGGGATCCGTTTCCTTCAACAGCGTGGTGAGCATCGGCGAAAGGGTGAGAGCCATAAATCGAGCCATGAAAATGAGCTGTGGAAGCGAACATTCTGGTAGGGTGCCGTCCTCACGATCGTCTCGCATTACTCAGTTGCTTGAACAAATTATTATACAGGTCGTTCGTTGTTATGGACCGATTCCTGGGCAATCTTTATGGACGCCCAATGGGCCTTCACCCCGAGGAGTACAAATTTGTGCGCATTGTTTCTTCTTCCTTTGACGGCTGAATATAGGTACGACGTTGACCCCCCGTTGGACGTTGATGATGAATACTGGGATCAAGGATTCTCTCAACCACCAGGAAAACCTTCTCAGCTCTCGTATTTCATCTACTCTTTACGGATTCAGGAGGTGATCAATTCGTGCACTGCACAATAAAATATGCTTTCTGAATCTGAGACAGATTACGGTAGATGTGATGCGCCGACTATATGGTTCCAAAAAGTCGAAATTACTGATGGGATGGGATGGCCATGATTGGGAGCTGCGTACTGTTGGTGAGCTCGACTCGGCCGTGAATAATATTTTGGAATGCGTTCCACCACATCGTACGTCCAATTGGTTCCTCCGACATCTCTCTGGGTTTGAACCCTCTACCAGTCCGATGGAACCCTGAGCATCCGCCGCACGGCACGTTCTTTGACCAAGCTGCCGCACTTCATATCTCCTGCAACTATGTTCGGATAACGGTTAGAGCCTCCCTCTCGAATTCGCAGTCCTCGCTAACGTTTATCAGATCCATCGCCAATACATCCAGAAGGCTGCTGGACTGGCTGTCCCGTCGCTCTCCATCTGCGCGAACGCGGCACGCACCATCATACATACAGCAGATAGTTGGCTCCGCAAACAACAGCGACTACCTGCCCCTCATTTTGTTGTACGTTTGTTGCTCTGTCTCTTGTTCAACTAAAAAACTTCTTGGGTTGAACAGAACCCCGTGTTCGTCTCGGGAATCATTCTCGTTCTGAACATGCTGGCAACTAAACGTGCTGGTATTCCACTGGACCCCAAGAGCAAAGATTTGCCTTTAGTTACAACCGCTATGGAGATTCTGAAATTTGCTGAAGCACGGTAAGTACTTCTTGAAAGTCGTTCAACTCGGAACTGAGTCACAGGTTGCAACCGGTGGGCCGACTATGGGAGCTACTCCAAGAAATATGGTCTCTCGATGGTTCTTTGCCTCGTGCATATCCAGCGAACGGCGAGCGACGGAATGATATCGTTCCGGGTACATTCACGACTGCCCTAGAACAACCGGTTCCCGCGCACTCTACGAGCATACCTCTGTGTGATACTCCCAAGCCTGAGGACTATTCCTGCGAACTTCAACGGTCCAGCAAACAACCCACCCCGAATCTAACCGGAACACTGCACCGCCGTCCTTGGGTCAATCGTCGCAGCTTGGACCCGAAATATCTATGGAACAGTTTGCTCATACAACCACACCAGACCCGAATTATATATTCGATGACGAGCTCATGTCAATGTGGATGGCTGCGCCCACTGACGTTCTGTTAGTACCACGCGACACCACATGTTTATTCAATCTGAATGAATCAATCGCAGGAATATCGACATCTGGGATGCGTATTTGGACAATCGGAACAGCGCGGATGTAAACTGGTTCACCAACTTTGGAGCAGAACGGCAGTAGAGAAAAAAAAAATCCAGCATCTTGCAGACAGCGACAAATTAATACAAGTGTGGAGTTTCCAGAGCTTACATAAAAGGCTTCAACAGACGGAAGAATGCGCTAATTTTACCAACTTGATGAAGTGCTTTTCTTCGGACAATTATTTGCTGTTCGGCGTTGACTTGGGTTCGCGTTCATGATTAAATTACGATCGCGACTCCGAATTCGCGTGTTTCAAGCTCCTGGGTGGAAAAGGAGCGATTGAATTTACTTCGATCCCACAGAGTCGGACGCAATATCGGCACGCGACGCCCTCTTCAACAGTGGCTTGCCGAACTCTGAACCTCAACCCTGAGAAGGTTCGCGTAAGTAGTTAGCACGTGGCGACGCGGAGCGGCGGCCCGCAACTCTTCCTCACTCCGGCAATCGCCATCCTGGCATATGACGAGAATATCCGCAGCTGTGTCGACATGTACATATATATCCCCCGAATCTCAGTGGCACTTGGCGAGCTCGACTCTACAGCCTCAAGCGTGGGGGAGCATCTTTCTCGGGAGACTGCATATATTCAGGACATGAAACGTTGCTGCGGGCCACAAAAACTTGAAATTCCTGAAGAGTGGCTGTATGGAATCAAGTCTATATTACATGGAACGTGTGAGCTAATGCGTGGTTTCGCTCCAGCATCTCATCTTACCACCGGCGGACTCTGGGGAAACCGGGCGACCGGTCAAATTGGAGCGATACTTTCCACTTTCCCTTATTTCGACCGTGTCTTCAAGTTCCCAGCTACGATTGGTTCTCCCAAGGAACCTCTGCGAAACTTTTAGGTCTACTAGTTGCTCGGGCATATACGTATCGCTTTCATTGCTTGTCGCCGCGGAGACCGTCTGCCAAGACCACTAGTTGCAGCTCGAGGTACATCATCCCATTCTCCGACAGACTGCGACAGTCCTACATTTATTGATGAGCACACCTGCCGTAGATCTGACCACGAGATTTTACGCCGTCGATGATCCCGGCGTCTAGCCGCAGAGGATCCCCAGTCGACCTTCGATTGTCCGCCATACCAGCCTGCTCACAGCTATCGGAAGATACGACCTTATAGCCTTGATTTGACCCCACTGAAACCATCCGACCTCGAACTTCGCTCCAAGTGCACATATTCCGCTTCCTATGTGGCCTCTGGCTCCCGCCCCTGCGACGCACAGCAGCGCACCGGCTTCCCATCGCACTGAGACGAGCTCCGTCTCGTCTCATCCCTTCACACTGTCTGATAGTCTGACCTCCACAACTCGCTTGGTCCGCAGTGCATCCAGAACATCCAGTTGCGCGTTGTTTTTTTCTTCGCTCTCGTTTTCCTCGTCCTCACCCTCCCTTCTCCACTGTTTCTTTGGTTCCGCCCTCGAGCTCCTCTTCCTCCAGCTTATCCTCATTGACACCCACCATCCTCCAACATCGAACCCAAACTCGGCAGCATCGTGGCAGGGACGGTCACCCCCCCTGCTCATCATCATCGCTCTCTCGCCGGCGCCGTCGTCGCGCTCTACTCTCGCCGGCGGCGCTTGGACGCGGAGCACGGCCGCACCACGTACGCTCCCTACGACAGAGGCATTCGTCTACGCGTGTGGAGAGCGCCTAAGCTATAACGACGAATCGAGCGGAAAGGATGGATCAAGGTCAAGTACATACCAGTGATATCAACTTGGGCATATACATGAACATTGACTCTTGCAAAGTCTATTGAAGGAATTCAAAGATTGTTGCTATCAAGGATTCAAACATGGACGTAAGTCTTAGTTTCATGGAAACAGGACTGAACAACATAACAGATTCCAAATAACAAAAGTAGTGTAAAGCTGAAGTATAAGGGCAGTTCCACACAGCACGACTGGTTGCCAGCAAGAAAAGTTTCCTCTCAATTCCTACACCTTGTATGTGTTGATCACGTCCACCAGCACATCCGAGATCATATCCGCATGCTTTTGGACGCAGAACAGTGCGACCGCCATCCTCCATCGTCGAAGGTAAGACTTTTCGAGGAGTAGAAAGACCGCAACTGGAATCTGATAGAAACGGATAACGTAGTGCCCGTTGTCCTCTTCTATTTGGGGGAAGTGAATGTAGATCCGGACTTGGCCCTCGTCGTAGTAGATGCCATACACCATCGCCTGTTCGTCAAATTTTGGGAAAACCTTGCTTGTCGGCAGCTTGTCAAGCTTAAGGGTGTCCTGTCCCGTGCGGTGCCGTAGGTAGTGGGCGAGGACGAGAAGGATCAATGTAGGGTGCACAGAAGCCGCCATTTGCGCTCGCGCCGAAGGTTGCTTAGGTCGTTTCCCCTGCTGTCGCCCGGGCAACTCATCATGGATGCCTCTTTCCCTGACCTTCCCCTCACCAATGATCACAACAGGTTCGATGTGGTTCCCCTGACCGCCTGTACGCACAGCTGCGAGATCGGGATACGCAAAGGAAGTTGTTAGTCGCAACAATTTAGGAGCGTCAAGCTTCTGCCCGCTGAAAGTTATAGAGTTCGAATTAGTCCACCACCGGCTAGTATGAAACAATATGAGACTTGCCTAATGACGTGGACTTTGTTTGCACTATAGAAAATGCCGCTGAGAGCCGATCCAACGACGCGCTCGACGGTGAGCTCACTGACAGCCTGACGAGACGGCAACTCGGATTTTACACCGGTGAGCCGAAGAAGAGAAACCAGTGATGCTTCCTTTAGCTTTTTCGCGTCAATCTGCGAAGGGGAGTCGGGCTTCTCATCAAAGAGAAAATCCACGACAGGGTATGGCTGGGATTGCCGCGCCGGGTTTCTTGCTGATCTCTGGGTCATGTCAACCCACTCTAAGTCCTTTCCCTTCGACTCAGCCACGACGAAGTGTAAGCAAATTTTCAAGAGATGCGTGTCAATCTGCGAGGGGTCCTTTTCGTTCGCTAAATTCAAGACATCGTTCGGCTGCGGGATGGCAAAATCAATGGAGCTTCCTCCAATCGCATTGAACTCACTAGCTTATAATGATCCGCAATTTTAACGGCCTGGCCTTTCCTGGCCACCATCCACTCGGCGCGGACCATGTTTATATGGTTGGTGAGCTGCGTCGGGTCTGAGACCGCAAAGTCTTTGATAAGATCGTGCGCCGCGATTGGCGGTCGATCCCACAAATCGTCCATGGTCATTTGGCCGGCCGTAGTCCTCTCGTCTACCAAGATTCTCCAGCCTAGCTCTTTCATATCGTTGTTGGATAATTGACTATGACACGACTGAGGATCAGCACAGAGTACAGTGTCGGCCAATAAACTGAATATGAACCTTGCCGATTTGCTGGAGGCGATGGTGGATGGCTTTGGGAGGCCAAGATATCCAAGGGCAGTTTCAAGGGCGGTCATTGTAACTCAGTTTGAAGAGGCAGCACAAAGAGATAAAGATAAAGAGGTGGGCGCAATGTGGCGCACTGTGGGCGTGCCACCGGAAGTCGGCCCGGGTCCGATCGCTTTGAAGCAATATTGAATCTTGAAGCGGTTGCGACTTACTAGTAAGTGGTTTCAATTACAGCTGTTCCGAAATCCTTGACACTGCGTGATTTTTTTCTAACTTCCATTTTCCTTTGTACCACCATCATCTAAAAAGATCGCAAAATCGTGCTGTCCCTGGCTCCCCCTCCGCACACTAACCGGTGTGAACGGCTGCGCGCGGACTGCCTTGAGACTCTCGAGCGTCTAAAAGTTGCTTGCTGGCACGGAAAAATAAAAATAAAAAGTGAAAAAACTACATCCACTTGAATCATCGTGCATCCAACTCATTTTAGGTCCCTGAGCTTCGTCCACCACTCACGACCTCCTATGGGTATGCCCCTTCCATTGAAGAGCACCTTTGGCCCGTCTCTCTTTGTACTCGCTGTTCTTGACCTCGTCCTGCTGCCATCCGACCTCCCTTCTTGAGGTGCTGACTCATCATTGCACTGCCACCATCAAATTTCGGACCTAGTCGGAATTAAGTTTGCCTGGAGTCGCTATGTACATCCGACACCCTCTGCTTCTTAAGTATACCGACTGACGGCGCGCTACGCGATTACGAGGCCTCGAGGATAGCCTGGATAAGATCAGAACTGGTGACCAGTCATTTTATGCGGCGTCGCATTCGGCCCACACATACTTACATTCATCTTCAACGTATTCCTGTTCAGAACTGGCATGCTTAGATCACAATCACTGCCGAATGTCGTTGTTGGCCACTCTTCTCGTGCAACCGGCTAGTAAAATCCTGGCCGTAATCAAGTGCTGTCGACACATTCAAACATCAATGCAGTCTTTGACCGAATTTATATGCTAGGTCTATTGTTCTTCAATCTTTGCTTTCATTGTCTGGGCCACATGAGAGTGTTAAGCCAGTCACTCGGGAGAAAAGGTGCGCTCGAAATGAGCTCGAGCAAGTTGAAGCCTATTCTCATTTGTTAACAATGTTAACGTGCTTCCGACAACTCGCCCAAACTTTGCCTAGCAAAAAAAGGAGAAGAACATACCAGGACTACTGTCGAAGAGACAGACAACATTCCAACAACTTACTTCAAATGCGCGGGCACAGATGGCTTGCTGTTATGGAGAGTGATGGTGATCAAAGTATAACTCGCAGATCGTCGTACGAGAGGAACAGTTGTACAACCAACAAAGACCAATTTCAAGTTCCTGATATCTGCTGCAAGCTGGATCTTCACACCAACTCCATAATCAATCTGTCACCCCCGGAAACTGGGATAATTCCTCTTCGAATCTGAAGCCTCCTTCTTGTCTTGTTCATTTATTTCCTTAGCCCCGCTCATGCCGTATCAGACAGTTATCGGTGCAACTTCAAGTGAAGATTGGCTAATGATTTAATCCTGCATCAAGACCCCATTACGCTACCCCTCGCTTGTTCCAACGGATGCTACCTATATTCAGGACATCCAGGACTAAAAATTGGCAGGTACGCTCAAAAGGGATGGCAATAGGAGTCAATCAATTCGGATGATAAGCTCTCTTAACATCAGGACGACTTGAGTCTTCGGAGGACAAACCGCGAGCACAGTTCACTTCGAAATACGGCATCATCAAAACAACGGTGGATAGAAAACTGCTGTCGGTTCATCATTTGCCATCGAAGTTCTACGCTTCGTGGACCATGCACATTTAGCCCATGCCAAAAAATCAAATAGACTTTTGTGGGATATACAAATTGGACATTGAATTGAAAATCCAGAACACGCGTAACAGCTTTCACCTTCTGGTTCAATTTTGCCATTACTATCACCTGCAAAATCTCATGGCACGAATGTGTATGCTGTTCGACAAAGATCTGAGTTGTTCCTTTTGAGCTTGTTTCGAGGTCCTCATTTTCCACTGACTACTTCTTCATTTTCCCTTTAGTTCTACCGCGGCGGGTCGAGAGATCGATAGCGTCCGTGAGCTCGGCTACGGGGTTATGGAGGAGTCCAGGGACAATAGTATACAAAGTGCCTGTATACTTCGATACTTCCTGGGCCCCGGCGTTCCTAAGCGGGACCGTGCCGTGTAATCTTCCTTCCTTTCCTTCCTTTCCTTGTGCGCTTTTCGAGTTTTGATGAAGAGCCAAGCATTACTCGATTTAGGCTCGGGGCCGACGGTCCGTCGGCAACGGCAACCAGTCTCGCAGCCCATTCTGGACCTACAAATATGTGAATTATATATCTGGGGAAGATTAGGTTACAACTGAGGTCCATGAACCTCTAGGAGGTGCCTTTTACTCCTGGGGAACTTGCAAACAGCATACAAGGAACTTTTGAGGTCGTTGTCAAGTCGTTGCCATATGTGCCGAAACGGGCAATGGTCCCGGTGGACCGTCGCAGTGTTGCAGTTAAGGGTTAAGGCCTTAAGATATTAAGGCCTTAAGTTAAGGTTAAGGGTTGCCCTTAACAACGGGCTGAAATTTTGTTAAGGCCTTATTAGGAGTCAATGGTTCGGACCGGCAAGGCTGATGGCCGATCAAACGATCAAACAGCCCACTGATTTCCCGCTGTTGCTGTCTGCAGCATCATCAAGGGGATGCCGATCCGCGAGATCCGCACTACCCCTCGAATTTTTTTTCTCAGCAAAATCCGGGACCCCTCCCCCTCTCCAAAAGAGGAAATTCCCATTTTCGGAAGGTGTTTCCCACGCATACGGAGGCCAGTCCCGCCTGCCCGCTTCCTGTTACACAATAGAAACAGATATTCTGTGTACCCAAAGCTACTTCCCCTGCATAATAGGCATACCTACTCACCTACAGCATATTTCATACCTTGCGCACGTATTTACAGTGGAATTGAGGCTGTGCCCATCAATCAATGATGCGGCAACACGGAGTTCTCCGACGTTGTTCGAGAATCTACCTCAAGAATACCCAAGTTTCCTGGGTGTAAGTGGACATGCAGAAGATGATCAGGATATCATAGAAAGGACACCAAGTCACTGTTGATGACCGTGCCCAAGTTTGTAGGGGCCCTAGGGGGTGCCCAGCAGGCGGATTTGGTGGTTGATACCACCCAGAATATGTTCCAGTGTCAGGATGCAACATAAAACCATCTAAGAATACCCCAATAAGCCTTCTGTGTTGTAAAACATGGTCTAAACTCAATTCCAAAAGTTGTCATGAAACTTTTTTTCACGGCCAGAGGGGACCCTCCCCCCCTACCATATAAGGAAATTTCTTATCTCGGAAGCCCCTTGAGCATCATACCACGTCGGTGCATCGAATGCTTATGCTCCACCAATGTCTTTGAGAGCAAATCTTGCAGTCAATCAGAAAGCCAGCACACCGTTCTCGAGTTGTGCCCTAGG
>JARJCV010000346.1:0-42228 GCA_029281435.1 Mycena haematopus
GCATAATACAAAGATCGCTTACCTGGCTCATCCTGCTTCGGATCAGTATAAAACCCCACAAAATTTACGATGGTGCCGTTTCGACACTTGTAAATGACAATATTTCGCCAAGGCCCATCCTCTGTCCATGCGACGATCCTGGCTCCGCTGATTCCTTCCGACAGCCACGCAAGCTCCGGAATTTCGTCCAAACCTGAGGCATCGAAAAGGCAACGGAAACACGACAAACCTACCCAGGGGCCTTTGTGTTTCACGGTCCAGGATGCTGGCGCGAACAGTGGACTTGAGGCAGTTGAGAAATTTGCAACGATCAGAAAGAATATGCAAGACACTGACATGAACCCCGTCAGCCCCGATGACAACATCGGCCTGATAGATCTCTCCGCTGCGCAAAGTCACTGTTCCCTCTTCGGGATCGCAGGCCACAACCTTGCTGTAAGAAGGAGTTGCGCAGGGGGACCTTCACCTTCCCCAATCGCAAGGCGCTTCAGTTCGTCGTGAGCGTCACTTCGGTGACAGGTCAAATCCTACTCCACTTGAGTAGAATCCTTCAAGTACTGGAATCAAAAAACATACCGGGGTTGCATCGCTCCGAGGAATCAACCACCCGAGGGTGGTACTATCTCCAGTCTTAGCATCGAAAATCACGAGCTAGAATGAAACTATTCAGCTTCGAAACAGCTACTGTGTAATTCTACCTACCTACCTACCTACGCCAAAATCGAATGCGACCCACTCCATCAAAGACTACGGGCTTCAGGTTCTCGCTGGAGCATCCTAAATGCTCCAAAATGCGCACCGCATTGCGCTGTAGCCCAATACCGGCGCCAACCTCAGTCTTAATTTGCGATGATTCGAAGATCTGTACAGTCATGCGAATCTCACACTAAGCGGATCCACTGGTCAACGTTGGGGACGCACTCTGACATGGTGTCCATTTCGTCGCAATGATATGGCGGCGGCTAGTCCGGCGATACCTGCACCGACTATAGTCACATTCAACGGTCGAGACAAGTCTTTGGGGAGCGTCATTCCGTGAGTTCTTGGGAGTCGTCCAGTATTGTTCAGTGAGATTTTCGGTCCTGAATCAGTCAAGATACGGTCGTCTGGCGAGGTGGCGCAATTTACCTTTGGGGTGTGTGGACTGAGCACTTCTTGTTCTTGTTAGCATAGTGCAAAATGGAGGGGTTTAAATACTCGCCCTTACAGCCTTAGTGAGTCATTCCCGCTACCGTAGGCGGCACAAGAGAAGTTGTTGGCACAGAGAGTAAACTTCAGCCATCACATTTTCATTACAAGGCCAAATAAAAATTCTGTCATGCTGAATGTGTCATGGTTCAAAAACAGCAATAGATAGTTGTTCGAGCAACATCTTGGCTCCAACTCGGAGCCCTTTATTATGTGCTGCCTGGTTGTATCTTGAACTTTTTTTTTGGTTCACTGTACAGATAGTTGGTGTCCGAATTCCCTGCAATGAATTTGTCATTTTTCTTTCGTAGTTCAACCGTGTCGCACGCGGCCATCGGATTGTGTCTCCCAAGTTATGAGGCACCCAGAAACTTGAAGCTTGGTAAACGGTGAAGTTCGAGTTCATATCTGCTTCTTAGTGTGGGGATAGAAGCGCGAGACGCGGGGCGACTCAAGCAACAGATCAATCGTTGTCGATCCGTTGACGAGGCATGACATAGCTGTCCTGAGTCATCGTCGCTTGGCGGGTTCGAAAATATATGAAGAGTGTGCATGAACAGCGACGCTCACATCGTCAAATTTTCCATGTCTCTCACCGACGAGACTCTGAGCGGTCCGTCTCCGAAAGCAATCGAGGTCTTATCATCTGACTGTCCAGATCCGACGGGATTGAATTAGTCCCTTACATTTTCGAGGCGCTATATGAGTTCAGTTAAATGTGAGCGCTGAATCAATTGTATTTGAATTGAACATCGATTTCCCTTTTGGGTCGTATGGTTGAAATTGATCGTCAGGCACCGGATCAGAACGGACCGGACCCCACAAAATCGTTCTCTTGCACTTGTAACATTGATGAAGACTCGAAATGGTTGGGAGGGCAGTTTCAGTGGCCCGCAAATAATTTTTGCGCGCTTTATTGTCTTCTTCTCGGCTTTGCTCTTTGGGTCCATTGTTGATGCACTTCCGTTGAAACCGGCGCCTCAGCTTTGAACATCGCGTACCGACCCGGTGGTCCAGCTCGTAGAGCGTGGCAGCAACGTAGCGTTGCTTGGAGTGTGTTCGCTCTCAGTGGTACTGACCTCCGATTGACCTGTTCCTACAGCTCGGCGGAGGGATCGCAGGCACCATGTCGGTTATTTGCTCCTGCTATTATTTCTGCCGTATCAGTGTCAGTTTCCTTTTTACAGTGAGTTCCTGTGTGTAATTGCAACATCAACCTCGTTTACTATTGGAACCTGTAAAGTCACGGCTACCGCGGTCGATGGCGGTAAGCAATCATTTTCAACGAAGCCTGGGTGGAAGCTAAATTACCGCTGAAGGCAACACCATTGATATCAGCAACGGTCGCCTGGAGGGACACGGATTGACCAACGATGGATTCGATGTGAGTTCCATCCAGCCAATTGGACGTCCACTCGATATTGACCTGGCCCTTCGCTGGGATCCATGGTCATTGGTGGAGGTGCGCTCCCCAGCAGTAACATTGAGATTGCTATTTCTGGGGCTTGACTTGAGAAAGTGCGTGGAAAACTCAATTGTGGCCAGGCTTTCATTACATAGGCCCGTTTTGAAATGCCAGATTGCACTCGCCTTTTAAATTCTCCGCGTACCAGTACCTTTAGAAAAAAAACTGATCAAGCCCAGGTTTCGACTCTGAATCAACCCAACGCAATTGCTGATCAAGCCTCATCTTCGTACTTTCAACCAAGATACTGACGCTGAAATTGCTCCATGTGCCCTTACTGATCAAGTAATAATATGAACTTCACCTCAGGATTTCCGCCCCCCACCAAAATGGGCAGCAAAATATTCTCGGGCAATATCAATGGCGTCATGATCGAACATCGAGACTTGCATCTCTCGGGCTACGCCAAAATCCATATCAGCAAGGACGGAAAGAACGAACGAAGGGACGATCGCGATCACATACATCTGAGATAGAGCCCGCGTTTCAGCGGCACCGCTGCCTGCGCGACAGATTCGGCGCCCACAAAATCGCCTCTCTCCTTACGCAGCTTCTGATACGCCTCAAGCCGCGCGGGGACGTCGTCCTTCGTGGTCCCCAGCGGAAGCAAGCACCCCAGCACCCCGGCTTCCTCGATTGCGACGGCTGCGCCCTGGCCTAACATCGGGAATGTGGCGTGCGCGGCGTCGCCGAGGAGCGCTGTGCGCCCCCGGGTCCAGGTCGGCAAGGCGGGGAGCGCTTTGAGCTTCCATTTGAGTATGGGGCTATAAAGCGGCAGGTCCAAAATACGCAAAAACTTGGGGTTGAAGTCGTTATACATCTCGCGCACCTCCTCGAGGGTGGCACTCTGCGTCCAATCTACATAGTGCGTAAGTGAAATAAGAAAAGGGCGGTTTGAGGATTTCTTTATCCAACCTGGTGCGTCTTGCTTGGTATCTGGGTAGATGCCCGTGAAGTTGATGAGGGTGCCGCTGCGGCACGGGTAGACGAAAAGCATCCGAAGGGTCTGTTCTGTCATCGTCACGCTTCTGGGGCCACTCAGCCCTTCTTTGAACCATTGGAGGTCCGGAATTTCGTTCAACTTTGACGCGTCCAAGAGACAGCGGAAGCTCGTCCAACCCGATGCGGGGGCGGTGACCGCGTGTCCGACAATGCTGGTCCTAACCACGGACTTGTGCGAGTTAGAAATTTAATGTTCAAGGATTCGGGGGGAAAGGTGTGCACACGAATTCCGTCGGCCCCGATGACGACGTCCGCGTGGATGACCTCGCCGCTGCTCAAGGTCACTGTTCCAGCGGCCGGATCACAGGCCACGACTTTGGTGTTGAGCAGTATATGCACCGGGAGCCCTTCGCCTTCGCCGATTGCAAGCCGTTTGAGCTCGTCGTGGAGATCGCCTCGGTGGCACGTCACACTCTGACTTGGTTCGAACTCATGGTTTTTTGACTGTTCAATGAACGTACATGGGGTTCGTCGGGCCTCAAGTACAGCCACGGGCGTGTTATTCCGATCCCGCTCTTAGCGTCGAACACCACTGCCTGAGAATGACCGATTTAACTTTTTGAAAAAGCGGACGACGCGTGAACTTACCCCGTCGAAGTCGACGGGTTTGAGGTTTTCTCGAGAAAATCCCCACTGCTTGAGGATTCGTTGGGCATTAACCTGCACACCAACGCCAGCTCCAATCTCAGCATTCTTTCGGGAGGCTTCGAAGACCTGCGGCAAAGAAAGTCAGACCAAATAGTTGTACATCAGGTCGAGAGCGTCAATCAACCCACTTGTACGCGGTGTCCACTTCGTCGTAAGGCAATAGCGGCGGAGAGTCCGCCAAGACCTGCGCCAACTATGGCCACATTTAAAGGATGGGACGAATCCATTGTGCTGTTAGCTGTGTATGGAGCCCTCACCCACTTGGCTCTTTAAACCCTGTCCCTTCCGAAATTCTCGCTCTCCATCCGACTGTATCGTACGATGACTGCAGCTGCTGACATCGCCGATTTGGCAATTACATGGCTCTCCAGAGAAGAGAACCGACAATCGAGGGTAAAACGGAGTATTTTCGTCATTCAGCTTCGAAGTCCATGTCCGTATATCCTGGTAACGGCAGAAAGTGGGTAACGCCTTGGGAAACGCAATGATATGCGATAAACGAGCGTCACGGCCGAGATAGAAGAACGAGAAACACCTGATTCGTAGCGACAGACCTAGAGGCTTCAATGTTATCCTGATTCTCACAGCTGATTCTTACCTCATTGCCGCCGGGCGACTTTATTTACGAGCGAGCTGGTTGAGTGCATCAGGAAAAACCCAAATTGCTATGGGCTGCCACATAGACCTGCATAGACGCTATAGTCATCATAGACGCCATAGCAACGTTGCTATGGCGTCTATGAGTGTCTATGTGGGTCTATGTAACTCCCCATAGAGCCCATAGTAATTTGGCTTTTTCCTGATGTGAAAGGCAACTTGAGAAGAGAAGTCCCTCGATTTGTACACGCCCCGGGCCGGGCTCGACGCCATCGCGAGTCTGTCTAATCTTGAGTTTGTCCAATTGAAGCAAGTGTCGAGGCAGAATTAGAATCAGGAACTACGCCCCTGGCAGACAGTGCCAGTCATTTGGGGTCCGCCAGGCCGCAGGCGGACCCAGGCGCAAATTACTTGGAGTAGGCAAGTAGGCGATCGTGGACGGCGACGGCGCGGTGTTAATGAATGTTGCACTCGGTGGGTATGAGATTCTTGTGGCGTGCTCGTATGTATCGTCCAATTACAGTAGTTGTAGCACTGTAGGTTGTAGCGGACACCAGGTCCACTGCGGCACTGCTGATTGCATCAAACCCTTGATCTCGGCAAGGGCCGCCAACACAGTGTGATGTTTTACAGCTGTTTCCGAAATCCTTGAGACACGTCGCGCTTTTTTGCCGCTGCTCAACTTTTGATCGAGTGATAAGGACTACTGGATTTGGCCCGGCTACCCTCGGCTAGGCTCGGCTCGTGTTCAGGAATCAGTCAGCTGTTTCTCGAGTGAATATACGGAAACTTGGTGAAGGAGGGTCATACTTGCCCGCTGGCCAACTGTAACACTGGTTATTTTGGAAATGCCTTCACAAATCCCGTCACTTGCATTTTCAAGTGCATTTGCCAGTGGCAGTTTCGGCTGGGCACAATTCGGCTGTCGTCGGCTACCCAAATCCGGTAGTCCTTATCACTCGATCAAAAGTTGAGCAGCGGCAAAAAAAGCGCGACGTGTCTCAAGGATTTCGGAAACAGCTGTAAAACTTGCCCCTAAACATGGTGATCCTCATATTCGAGAGTTAGCAGGCATCTGAGCTGTGATGTATTCAAATGCTAGTCCCTTCAGATTTCCGCGACTCATCCTCAAATAAAAAATCAAATCACAGACATTTTTATCATCCTACGAAGCCGTTGGACCAGCCAGTCGCACTGTCAATATCCCTATTTTCAATATACGCATCCCACAGATCGATGTTGCTGAATTTAAATATTTACGGTCAATCTGGATGCGATTCGATGCGAATGACACTCACACGACGTCAGTTGAGGTAGCCATGAGCATTGCCATGAGCTCATCGTCGAGAATACTGTTCATGCCATCCAATGGATCGGCATCTGCAAGCAACTGTTCGATTGACATTCCCGGCCTGAGCGCAGGTGTTTGATCAGAGGGGCGAGGACTGCTCCCAAAGTCGAAAGCATTGAGCTGAGGGTGGATGTCATTCAGACCATTCGGAGAAGGTGGATCAGCGTGTCCGTTATCTATTGGGCATTCGAGGATCCACAACTCTCGGAGCACTTCCCATAGCCGACCCACTGGCTGCAACCTATGAGGTCGTCACCATCACGGGCATATCACGACATGGAAGCTAGCGATGATATAATTACCTGGTCTCCCCGAACTTGAGGATGTCCATGGCCTTGGCAACTTGGCCCAGATCCTGGTCCTTGTTCTTCATCCCGGGGGCAGTACGCTTGGCTCGCAAGACATCCAGAATTAGGATAAGCCCCGACATCCAAACGGCGGTCTTTATGAAGCACACCCCAATAGATTATGATTGGTATAAAGCGAGAAGGTAGATTGATCACGTACGATGAGAATGGGAGGAGGCACCCGTTGCAATTTACTGAGCCAAATACTTGCCGTACGGATGATGGTGCGAGCTGCACTTGCACAGATGGAGAGTGATGGCGCACCAACGGTCGTCTTCTGGATGTATGGACGATGGATCTAGAAAAAGGCTCAACGGAGTTGGTCGAGGAACCAGTGAAATGAAGTGCAAACCGATATCCGAAGGTAGTTGTAGGTTATCTGAAGCATAGCGGATTGGTCGAAAAACACCCCGTGCGGAGGGTTTTCAGGATCCCACATAACTGTCGGAGAGGTTGTGAAATGAGAGGCGAAGGAATACAGTTACAACGCACGATGAGGCGGAATTGAATCCAAAAAGTCGTTCATGGTCGAGTCAAACTCGACCACGGTGCGCTGCTCCCAATCCGGACCATCCCAACCCATCAGTATCTTCCGCTTTTTCGAGCCGTAAATTTTGCGCATTACATCTCCCAAGATCTGCCCAAAGTCAACGAGTACACTCGGTTGGAGACTGTACCATCACCTCAAAAAGCCGCACTTCGAACACAAAATACGAAACCTCGGAGGGTTTTCCTATGGGTTGTACAAATCCTCGATCCCAATATTCATCATCGACCTCGAGCGGTGGTTCCACGTCGTGGCTGATGATATCATTCACAAGAAAGAACAACAGCGCTATGAGGAGAGCATACTCGTCAGTGTGCCTACTCGCCAGCCGTCCCATGCAGAAGCATAGGGTTCGCTCCAAAACAAGAACAGACCTGCGTAATAACATGATGAAGCAATAGGGAGCGGAAGATTAAACTCAGCTATACCAGAATGCTCGCTTCCAGAGCTCATGCTCAGTGCGCGATTTCGGACCTCTGGGCCTTGTTCGGTGCTCGCCGCGTTGCTGAAAGCAACGGATACCAAGCCCCTATCATGGACGTCATTCATATCCGCTGCCAGTGTGGCATCAGTATGCGGACTTACGAGGTAAAACCACGACTCTTCAGGTACCGATGTTCCAAGCGCATAAAGTGTCAGTAGCTGAAATGAACCCAATGTGAGCTCGCATTACCAGGAAATGTGCGCGCCGTACACAATACATCTGAACCTCATATATCGTCGGTGGATTCAACTTCGGGAGAATTTTCACTTGACTCGCAAACATCCACCCAGATGAAAGAGTGACATCACGGCCGACGAAGACGCGAGGGTCATTCGAGTACTGCAAGGAAGTAAGACACAAAACAAAACACAAGTGAATACATACCCGCGATGCGACGGCCAAAACCGATAGCAACGTCCCACCAAACTCGGAGTCCTTTAAGTGCAATCCTTCCGCCACAGACCGCTCGAATGAAGGGCGATGTAGAATGGGCAGAGTTGGGTGGAAGTTGATGAAGTAGATTTCTAGAAGCGAAGCTATCAAGTCGGCTGCCGGATAAACATATCGTGGCTGCTGATCGTATGTTTCATTCTCCCACTAGAAATATGCACATCGTCCAGGCAAGAATCGTCAATTTGGGAAATAACTCACCGGCAATATGTGCCAAAATAAGGGCCGCCGAGGAGGCATCGATAACGGTCGGCCGAGGTGCTGTTCTTGCACCTGTTAAGACGGTGTGAGTCCGAACACTATGTCCGATTGCTTGAATTTGTGCCTACCGCGACGATGTTGGAGAACAGGGCGAGACTACTACCGGGATCCAAGGACGTGGTGCCCATCCATTCCAAAGAAATCTGGCTGAAGCGGGCGGAAAGCTCGTCATCGGTTGAATCTCGGTCGCCAGGCGGAAGTTGTAGGGGACCGAAAGATGTTGTGTCATCCTCTGGGGTTCTGCCAAGCACTGCAGAGGTATCCGAGGCGACTCCTTGCCCGGGAAAGGGGTGCAATGGCTGGCGACACAGTGAGCACAGCGTCAGAGACCGCAGTTTAGTCTTCAAGAACGCATTTTCTGCCTTGAGCTCGGCGTTTTCCTTCTTGAGCTCGTCTGGCACTATGCTTCACTCCTTCTTCAGAATGAACAATTAACCGTCCCAGTTAAAAATCTTACGGGACATCAGTTCTTCGACCGCGCTTTTGCGCTGCCTGAAGGTAAGTGCAAGCCGAACCAAAAGCGGAACAATTTGAACAAGCGCCGTCTGGAATTTCCGGTGAATCACCTGCCGAATACAAGATGAAGTGGGTCCCTCGCGTAAACGGCGGGTTTCTCGTTATGCTCACATCGAACTGCGCCATATATTCAGGTGCAATAATGAACAGCCTGAGGAAGACTGACTCTTTCGTTGTCGGCAAAGGTCACAGGGTCGCAGCTGTCTGCGACGCTTTTTTCTTCGAGGGACATTATCCTGCTCAAGGGTGGGATCCGCCTCCAGAACCCTTTGCTGAAGGTCAGAAGTCATTGGTTGTAAGAGTTGGTGTCAAGCAAGCGAGAGCGAGTGTCAAGCGTAGCGCTGTTAGCACAGCCACTGCCAATGGCAACTTTCTCTCCTCCCACCACAATGACTCGCAACCTCCTTCGGTTCGAACATATACTGCGCTCCAGATCAGGGAGTTTTGGACTCCAATTGCTACCAGAGCACTGTATCTCTGAAAAACCCAAGAATCCTTCGGCAGCCGTTGCAGTGGCATTCCTCTTTTCTGTCCTGGTTTACCTTCCTCTGCAAGATCCTCATCCTCTTCGTCGTTCCTGTTACACTCGTACTCATTCTGGTTGGACCTGCAACATCGATAACGCTTCAGCCATAACCACCGTTCTGACCTGGAGTCCGAGTCCGACCCTCAAGCCCGAAGAGCATTCGACTCCTACAATTCGTTCCCTTACTTCTGATCCTGGACCTCCCGCAAAAGCTCGCCTCGTTCCGTTCGTCGACTTCTCTATTCTACAGAGAATAGCTGAGTTGCAAATATTCCCCGATCCCGACGAACGCCCCTACTTTGCTTCTGGTGACGTATCCCCGAATCCAGGAAATCGTTCGGTCCACTTCATGCTCAGCTGTTTTCCGATTCTACGCTTTTACCGTGCCGCTTTCTGCTTCCCCTCCGCATCGGTGAGCAAGAGTCAGCGGATGCACCTCATGAAGATGATGCAGCTCGCGCAGAGACTGAACCGCGTTCTGGTGCTACCGAGTACCGAACACAGACAAGAGTCGTATTGCAAGTCCTGTCTCAAGATTCAGAGATTGACGGATTATTTGGAGCTTCTGCGCAGTGGACGCTTTTCGCCGCTGGATCAAGGCAAATGCGCAACTGAGCTTCCTATCGGCAGGGACAATCACAGCTGGGAGCAGTACACGCCGCGACGGTAGCCTTTCCATAATGAAGACGTGTCAATTCGGGTGAGCCCCTCCATTGGAGCGTATCGTCGTTGTATGTACTGTACGTGCCGTGCCCTCTATATGCAACGGTTTGACTGACAGTGACAGGCATAACGCCGTTGCTTATCCATGGGGCCCGCAGTCAGCTTGCTCTCGATACACTCGGACCCATCTCAGACAACTTTGATTCGTTTAGGACGTGCGAGTAAGATACCCGCCTGCGCTCGAAGAAGCACCCTCCTCTCCGCCTTTCTTTTCGCCATGCTCTCCCCGATCATCCCTACTGTCACCTCTCTCGCTCAAATGGCTTCACCGATCGCGATCCACGACGCCAATTTCCTTGCCTATACGACGGATACTCCCAGACCCGTCGAGCAAGGCTGGCCCCTCGCCTTCGCTTTCTTCTCTATCAGCATCGCCGACGGGTGTAATGCAGGAATCCAACCGTTGCTCCACAGTCGTTCGCGGCCATCTATCGCAAAGTTCTCTCATGCCACGTCGACGTAGCAAGAGCGGTACTCTCATGAGCGTCGAGACGGAGAAGATCGTCGCCCGCATGACGAGCACCTCAGCGTCCCCCTCCTCTCTATCCTCCGGTACCACGAGCTCTACCAACACCTCGGTGCGATGCTCATCGGCTGCCTGGTGCTCACGGTGCGACTCTGCTGCTATCGCGCGACGGGAACGGAGCAACGGCAGAAACTCACCGCGTCGATCTCCGAAATATGTCCCCGGGCGGTTACCGATGGCGTGCATCGACACGGTCCACGCGGCACGCCAACGCCAGCGCGAGCTGGATGAGTAGACGTTCTTGGTGCCGCGAGCCGGCTCCAACTGGGTGCGCAGTTTCTATCGCGAGTGACCATTGGATCCCAGCGTGGCGCACCGGATGTCAGTGCCATTCTTCCCAGACGCGGGCCCAATGCTGATACCGCCCATCGCCTCAATCGACCTCACTGGGATGCCGATTACCGATTTCGGAGCGTTTGCGTACATCATCCAAGCCTGGGTCCCTCGCGCGTCGAGACGTTCCACGGCGGCGCACCGTTCCTGCACGACCGCGCCCTACGTCGCGGACACCGTCGGCGCGGACAAGTCGGTCCTGCTACTCCTCCCCGCTTCGTATTGTGCGTAGGACACACGCCGACTTTGTACGAACCGCGATCGCTGGACCGGTGGGGAGCAGGTGGGGCCCGGGTTGCTTTGGGACTTTGGGATGCGGGGGCGTGGATAAGATTATCGGGATGCGGGCGAGCGGATGCGCGCGGGCTGGGTATGTATCATCATCCATCCGCATTCTTCTCAAGTGCTCTTGAATTCAGCTCTTTCACACGGCAAGTGTTACGAGCGACGGGCGACTTTGACGACGGCGAGCTACCGACCCTTTGGTTGACGATTGGATGAACGGCGAGTCGGCATAAACACATTCAAGTTCAGAAAGTCGCATAAACTGTGCACGTCGCGCTCGGCGAGGTGTCCCTCATCCATGCTGCGCTACACCCCCCGACTCTAGATCTGGGCGTGACAGTGGATCCGTGCGCGCCGCATTTTATCATTGTGTGGATGTCTGTACCGTTCTTCGCAGACACGGGCTCAATGCTGATACTGCCCAGGTTTACGATCAGGGCCATAATCGACCTCATTGGGTTGCCGACTATGGAGCGTTTGCGTACAGGGTGTCCGTCACGGGCGTCGAGACGTTCCATGGTGACGCAGCGTTCCTGCACGACCTCATCAACACCTCACCACATTCATCACCAAAAGTGGGAGTTCTTTGTAAGCCTATGTGAACTCCGTCTGCTTGGTGCCCATCTGCAAGGGTATGCAAAGCCTCAAAATGGTATATAATGTGGCTGGCAGGCATTTCACATATTCGCAATGTAACAAATGGGTTTTTGGAACATTGCAATCTTCTGCATTGCTGCTACAGTCTTTGTATCCTTTGAATCATCTTTTCGTTGACTTTGTATTGCCTTGTACCCCATACATCAACCTTGTAGACTGTTTATAGAGTGGTTGAACGCTATGTGCCGTCTTTCCATAACATTCGCTGTCTCACCTACAGTACGCTTCTCGGCGCATCGTTGCGGCGTTGCCGCGGTACTTAGGCTACTAGTACACCGTTTACGCGGCGACCGTCGTATGCGTCTACGCGTCAACGTTGGACTCGCACTTTGTGAGACATTCGAGGCAGTTGTGGTTGAGTGTTAGTTGAAGCCCTCAATTGCGAGGCATGGGTGTGAGTATATCTGCAACGTCGAGAGAGAACAAGTTCTTTGCCAAGGCACCGTCATTGCGATCGCGCGGATCAAATGATGAAACCATCAGCGCACGTGAACGGAAATCAAGGCGGTTGGGTTTGATGGCGATTCGTGCCCCTTCTCCACCATCTCCCGAGTCCCTGCCTCTCTTTGCCCTGCCTCCCCTCAAACCCACCTCGGAATGAACATCGAATCAACCCAACACGATAGGACTCTCAAACACATATGGTCAAGAAGCTCGCCGCTGCCGGTGCTTATTTTCGACGTCTTTTCTATCCACTGTGCAAGTCGCAAGCCGTTTCAAGGCCATATCAAGCTGCATCAAACCTCTCAAGGCCCAGTCTCCGATATCGTGCCTCATCGTGTGCAAGCCATATCAAGCATCTCAATACTCAAGTGTCGCTATTGTCAAGACCGTGGCGCTCAAGAAATCCTTCAAGTTGACAGATTCACCTGGAAACTTAAGCTTCAAGTCATTTCTGCTCAGAGCCTGTTTTCCTTTCTTCAAACCTCTCCTCCGTCCCTTCCAAAGTTACCTGGATCATGCCTTCTGCGCTTGTGATGAACACCCATACCTCGCCCTCCACGCTTTCCCTTTTGGTTCTGCTCCATCCCTGTCGATTCTCCACCCTGTGCTGCACTCGCGACATAGGTATTCCATGTCCCATTCTGACCGCATGTGGTGGATTGGATATATTTCGGGCACCGTGCAATTCATTTTTTTGTCCTATAGAGCTTTGGAGTGATTTTAGAACCACAGCACCGTGCTGTGAACTTGACAACACCGTGAATTGCAGCCCAAAATTGAAACAATATATGGAAATACACATAGTAGGCGAAGGCTTTGCAAAGCTTTTCGGCATCTTCGTAAAAAAATAGTTCCGGCCTAAACCTATTTGAGCGGCCACAAAGCAGACGTACCTTTGCGAAGCTTTTATCACTTTTTGGACATTTGCGAGGCCTTACAAGGCCTTACATATTTCTCCCGCTTTTGGTGATGTTGCGGACAACAAGCGGACGATGATCGGGTGAGGGGAAGTCCACGCGCGTTCGACGGCCCATGGTCGCTCCGGGCAGCGCTGCGTATCGCGCGTAGGACGCGTGGCTTGAGGAACGCCGACTCTGTGCGCAGCGCGGTGTTGTTTATGTTGCCGCACGACCCCGGTGGTACGCGAGCGCGCGTACGTGCTCGCGCTTTGGCGCGATTTGGCGGTGCTACGGACGGGCATGGGACGACGGTGGAACGGGCGGTGTATGCGAGGGCGGAGCGGCGTATGCAGGGCGGGGCGATGTGTTGGACGACGTGTTTATTGCATTGGAGACGGAGGGGGTTGGGTGTTTCATCCTGAGAGGGTGTTGAGCGGAAAGACGGTGGTGCTTGCGTCGTGCGATACATGGGAGTGCGAGCATTCTTCTTCCAGATTACGAGTGCGGTCCATCGACAAGGCGTGCTACATGATTGGGCTGGCGGATGGGCGCATCGTGGAGCAGGGTTTCATGGAGCACAGAATTGCACGGAATTCCTTCCTACGGTGAACTGTAGGCTAGAGGATGTCCACGATTCATTTCTGGCTCCTGGAACTTTGATACAGCTTGATTAATATCGGCCGACCAACCTATTGAATCTCTCTTCAAGCTTCAAGCCGGACTCCGGCCATGCCGCCATGGAAGTGCCCAACCCAACTGTAGGGTTTATCCTGACAATCACTTTGGTGCTGTTATGCTGGAGCCGACTGTATAGCGCATAACGTGACTCTGTAATTCCTTCTCATCCTCAAGACCTCAAGACATTTTCGATGGCGTCCCGACCGACCGTGAACGTCCACGCCGCCTCCGGAGGTTCGTCCATTCTATTGTCCATGCTACCTGCTAACGGTATCCACAGAGGCGTCGACCTCCCTTCCCCTGCCTGCGGTCTTGACGGCGCCCATTAGGCTCGATGTCGTTGCGCAAGTGCACAGTGCGTCTTGGACCTCGTAGTGGGCGGAATGCATGGCTGAACGTATATGCAGAGAGCATCGCGAAGAACAAAAGACAGGCGTACTCCGTCAGTGAAAAGGCGGGCCACCAGACCAGCGCCGAGTCCTGGGGAACCGGTCGCGCCGTCGCCCGTATCCCGCGTGTCGGTGGCTCGGGCACCCACCGCGCCGGCCAGGTGGGTCCAGAAACCAGCCCTTCATTTTGTCCTGACTGACTCTATCCAAGGCTGCATTCGGCAACATGTGCCGCGGCGGACGCATGTTCGCACCCACCAAGACATGGCGCAAATGGCACGTCAAGGTGAACCAGAACCAGCGCCGCTTCGCCGTCGTCTCCGCACTCGCCGCGTCCGCCCTCCCCTCGCTCGTCCTCGCGCGCGGGCACCGCATCGAGCAGATCGAGGAGGTCCCCCTCGTGATCGCCGACGCCGCCGAGTCCTTCACCAAGACCAAAGAGGCCGTCGCGCTCCTCAAGTCGCTCCACGCCTACGCCGACGTCGTCAAGGTCTCCAACTCGCGCAAGCTGCGCGCGGGCAAGGGCAAGATGCGCAACCGCCGCCACCGCCAGCGCCGGGGCCCGCTTGTGGTGTATAATGCGGACAACGGCATCGTGAAGGCGTTCCGCAACCTTCCCGGCGTGGAGCTGGTTAATGTGCGCCGGCTCAATTTGCTGCAGCTCGCGCCGGGTGGCCATCTGGGCCGGTTCGTCATCTGGACCGAGGGGGCGTTCGCCCTGCTCGACGACGTGTTCGGCACGTTCGATAAGGTGTCGACGCATAAGAAGGATTATATGTCTGTCCTTCCCTATCCTTTTCTTTTCCTTTTCTCACCCTAACACCCCCCGCAGCCTCCCCACCGCCAAGATCTCCAACCCCGACGTCACGCGCCTCATCAACAGCGACGAGATCCAGTCCGTCGTGCGCCCCGCGGGGCAGAAGGTCCAGAAGCGCCCCTGGACGCAGAAGAAGAACCCCCTCGTGAACAAGGCGGTGCTCTTCCGCCTCAACCCGTATGCGAAGACGATTAGGAGGCATGAGCTGCGTGCGTGTTTCGTTCGCTCTTTTTATCCATTCCTTCTTTCCTTCATTGCCCTCTTTTCTTGACCTTGCGTTCCTTGTGTTTTTGCGTTTTTGCATCGTTTTCTTTTCTGCGTTTTTTCGTTTCCTCGCCCTTTTTCGTTTTCTTGCGTTTTCCGCGTTTACTCACGCCGGCCACAGTCAAGCAAGAGCGCCTCAAGAAGAAGAACGCCAAGAAGCCGAAGCAGCCCACCGCTGCGGGCGAGGCGTTCACCGCCACGCTGTTCGCGCCGTGAGGCTTTGCGTTGCCCTGTTCTGTCCCCCGTTGCCCTGTTCTTTCCCCCGTATTTGCTCGTGGGCTTTCGCGGTGTTTGCTTCGGGAGGTTTTTGCACAAAAAAAAGTGGTCGTTGGGCGAGGACGAGTGGTGGTGGTGGATAGATACTTAGTCGTGCGATATGATATGATATGCAATGCTACTGATGCTATGCCCGCCTGCCTGCCTGCCTGCTTGACCTGCCATGTCCTTCGCCAGGCCTTAAATTCAAAAATCATTGCGTCTTTTTTTATTTCCTTTTTCGGTAAGTGCGAGCTTTAAATCACATGTCGTGGGAGGCCGCCGACCGGCTTGTACTGTATCATGAAGGCGTTGATGCCGAATTGTGCAGTTCGGCACACGGAAAACAGTGGGATTTCGTCAGTGACAGATTGTATGGAAAGAGCACCAAGAAAATCAAACGCATCTGAAGAGATTTTTTTTAATGGCATTCTCCCTCTCGCTGTTTGTGGACGGGCTGCAGTGCTAGAGGTGTCGATGCTCGTGAATTCGAAACTCCGACGATTGTGTAATAAGTTTAGTCGCGCCGCCTCGTCGCGCCGCTACGGAAGTCACTTGATGGTCTCCACATTGGGACTCAACTTGCCACGATGATGTTCTGCCCCACAAGGACTCGTCTCCAGTCCACGATCGCCTGCAGGCTGCTCTATAGCTAAATTTGCGCCTTGGCCCGCCCACCGAACTGACCACCCCAGGAGTCTACGAAACGTTACGGCAAGCGTCTAGAAGACCGTTTTTGGTAGGTGAGAGTAAACAGTCTATGTGAGGCCGAGGACGCGGAACCTCGGCCTTCTTCGGCTTCTATTTGTAATGACCCCATTTAGCAAGTCGCCTTTGCGGAGGTGCCACGTCTCCTCCCGCCATCTTCGCAATGGCGCCCTCCGTCCCGAAGCCCTCTGCAAGAGCGGACAGGCCAGCACCGCGAGGAACCACGGACTGCCACTTCACCACTCCCTCAAGAATAGTGCAAGCCTTGCCCTTGGATACGCCATCAATCTCTGGGAGGCTCGCACACAACTTGACACACGCCTCAACGAGCGCCCTCCCCGTCCACGACTGGAGCAACTGGAACATGGGTCCTCTTAGTCGTGACTTAGCCCACACATAACACCTCAGCCTGCTGGAGACGCGGAATGGGCGGATGCGGAGCCTCCGCAGAATGTCATGTTCGGCACCTGCACTTCCTCTTGCTTTCTTACTCTTCGCCACAGGCGAGGCCCGCGCTGCTAACCACCGGTGAGTTGTCTATCCCACCTCCGAGTCGCCCTATTGCTGCTATTTTTCTCATCGAAATACTTAGGTCGACTCCGTGTTTTGACAGCCACTGCTCGTACGACATCCCCGCGAATAGTGCGTGCAATCTTATTCCGTGGAAGTAAGTATGTCTAATATATTATTTCAAGTGGGATGGCCCAGAGGTGCCGCACCCCCGAACCCTCCACCGAACCCTCCGCATCGCCGCATAAACAGAAACCTGCCTGTGGTACTGGCCGCACCTGTGCGCGTGTTTCTGCCTGGCGCATGCTTCTTCCCGGGGAGGTAGTGGACCCCTCAGTCGCACCCTCCGCCACATCCCTTGAACCCTCCACCAAACCCTCCGCACCGCCCTCTGTACCTTCCCTTCGCCCTTTCCTCCCTTCCTGCCCTTAATCATCACCACACCCTTCACCCCCATCAGGCCCTCACCACCCTGCCCGGGCAGTTGCCCCCGCCGATTGTGGATGTACGCGTCTGTGCCGGCGCGCACGGCAAGCTCGAGGAGGCGAAGGTCCCGTCTCCGTGCGGCAAGCAGCACCGGTGGCGGCTGCCCCGCCAGTCTTACCGGCCACGCCAGTACCGGCCAGCGCTAGCCGCGGCGAAGCGTGCGCAGAGGAGAGCGGCGAAGACGCAGAGGAGATCAACGGCGAGTTTGCTGGAGAGCAATGAGAGCAACGGCGAGTTGGTGTTTGATTTTGAGTGCGTGTGGTGGGAGGCGGGAAAAGGCGGAAGGATATAGGATCGCAGTAGGGAGCGGTACGACGCGTTGAGGAACGCCCTCCGCATTCGGAACCCGCTAGGTTGGAGCTTACGGGTTCTTCAGCCCCACGACACCGCCCACACTCTGGCACGGACGCTACCATCCTTCCTTCTTCATTCCATACTGCCGGCGATTTTTTTTTTGCGTACATGCTTGAACACATACGACTCTCTTAATCACGTAGGCTCGATGTTTTTGTAACTCAAATAAATCTGTGTGCTTTTATGATTGAAAAAACTTGCTTCATTTCAAAAATCTCAAGTAACACAATGGGAGTGGCAGCGGTGCATTGTACCGCTCTTGGATGTAGGCGGTGGGCATAGGGAGGTCTCGAATACTCGAAGGGCATTCGGCGGGACCTTCTGCGGTACGTTCCCCTCCCTTCTAGTGGTGTTCAGGCTTTCTCCCCTCCACGCTAGTCATTTGATCACTAAAATAGGAGATTTGTTAGAACAGGCAGATTTACATGGAAAGACGAAAAATGAGGGCGCACTGCGGTGTCTATGAGTACTTCTTCACTTGTCCTCGTTTTGCGGCGGTCGTGGCACTCTGCATGAGGCGGATAGCGCGTCAACCCATATTCGAGATGGTGGTAGAGGTATGAAAGCTAATTACATTAACCCGACCTTTCGTGCTCAAACATGTACAGGATATTTACCTTGGAATAAAAATGCAAAACAAAAATATTCGGCCTGGGGCAACATCAATGAAGGGTTTCCGCACTTAAAACCCACAGAACTGCTTACCGGGGTGGCCAGGAAAAAAAAAAAGATCTGGGCTAACCGTTATAATGCACGCCATTGGCTGATGGAAGCCCCAGCGCCACCGCCGATCTTACGTGTGACCCGGCGGTGGAGGGTGCGGAGGGTGCGGAGGGTGCATGGCGGAGGGTGCACTGCGGAGGGTCGGAGGCTGGGGTGGAGGGTGTGTCAGAGGTTGGGACACGCGGTAGCAGCTTCAAGTTGACCGGAGAGTTGCGACTTTTTTTGAGGCCCAACTCAGAAGCGGATGGGCGAGGGACGACACGGGCGAGTGCGGTCTGCGCAGTGGGAATCAATAGATGGCGGAGGCTGTGAGCGGAGGCTGGGATCGATGTGGTGTCGCACACGTGGCGTCTTCCCGAGCATTTCCGCTTTCGGACACTCTCTCAACACTGTCCTCTGCATCGCGCCTGCTCTCCCTCCCGCTCCTCAACCTCCTCGACCCCGCTCTCACACCCAAACCCTCGGTGTCGGATCTGGGCTGGGCCTCCTCGAAGTGCTTTTCCTGCAGCGCCACCCGCACATGCTCCAGCCCTAGCTCCTTCCTCGGCGTCGATGTCGCCCAGACGCCCTCCCGCTCCGCTGTAAACCACTTTCTCCCCGCCGCTAACACTGCCGTTGTCCTGGGCAGGGTGACCTTCTTCCCAGCGCTCGCTATTCGACTCGGCGCTCGCGTGCTTGGTCAGCTCCACCAACAGAAGGTCTTTCGGCACCACCGGCGCTCGGGGTGACCAGCCCGTGCCCAACTATCTGGCACGACGAGCCTGCGTAACCCTCCGCATAACCCTCCGCATAACCCATTTGGATTCGGTGGGCATCTGAGGGCTCGCTATTCAACTCGGCGCTTGTGTTCTTGGCCGGCTCCACCAACAGGAGGTCTTGACGCTCGGGGTGACCATCCTGTGCCCAACTATCTGGCACGACAAGCCTGTGCAACCCTCCGCACAACTCTCCGTGCAACCCTCCGCGTAACCCATTCGGATTCGGTGGGCAAGGTGTCGCAGGGCCCCAGCTGTGGTGGGAAGCCCTCGATCCCAGGCCCCCGTTAGATGGAGCGGCTGATCCCCAAGCCACTTCCTCGTTGTGCATTCAGCGCCACTGTCCCGCTTGTACTCTCCGCCAACCCTCAGCACCCGCTGTGATGCTCGTGGATCTTGATATTGCTGCCCTAATCACTGCCGTTCCACTCGACGTGGTGGCCACCACCTTCACCAAAGCCCTGCAGAACATGCAAGGCCCGCATTAATTTTTTTTGTATCATTGCACCCTCCGCATCTCCGCAAACACTTTTGTGAATGCTTCATTTTGTTCCAAATCGCTGGATCTTGCTGCCATACGTCCCTCTAGTACATCCTTTTTGTATGCCCGACCCTATTTGTTGTAGCGCTTCTCATTTAGTACATATTTCATCCTCTCTACCCTCCTCTTTTTGTTGTATACTGTATTAATCCTTGTTTCTCTGTGGATGAATACATCCCCTGTAGCATACTGACTTGTATTACACTCTGTGTAATGTATCCTGTCTGGATAAAAAGTGTAGTTGCATTTTGAAGTTTTGCAGAGGGTCTGGCGGAGGCAAGTTACCGAAACGGGACATTTCCTAAAGGGGACATATGAATTGGGCCGAATAAGAACCCTACTGCAACCTAATAGAACCCAGAGGTTAGCCTTCCGCACTCTCAGTTAGACGCTTTTTACTTACCCAACGAAAACTGTCTTCTAGACGGTTGCCGTAACGGTTTCGTAGACTCCCCAGGTGGAACTGACTGCCAGCTGCAGCCTGCAGGCGGGTCTTCCGAGTCGTTGGAGTTATGCGCTGATTCTGTTCTGATTTCGAAGCTGCGACCGCCGACGAAGCAAGTTGACGTTCGCTTCAATCGGACAAAGTCGAGACAAATGCGCGATGGCATCGACTCCGGCCCGGGCCATGTACGAATCGGGGCTTTACTTCTCCAGTTGCCTTTCACTCGGCCAGCTCGCAAGCCCGCCCTCCACTCGTCTGTGCGGCCGCCCGGCGGCGGTGGGGGAGTAATCTAATGCATGCAGGATAACATTCAACTTGTCAAGTCTCCGAGTCTATTAGATCTGTGGAGATGTTTATCCCTCTATGTCGAGTCTCCACCGTGGCGCTATCGCATGCTTCCCAACGCCTCGCGCGACTTTCTACGGTTATAAGGATATACGGTCACTGACTTCACAACTGAATGACGCAAATACTCCGTTTTACCGTTCTCTTCTCTGCCAGAGCCATGGAATTGACAAATCGGCGATGAGCAGTGTTCGTGCGATGCAGTCGGATCGAGAACAAGAGCTTCGGAAGACACAAGGAAGGGAGGAGGGTTTAAAAAGCCAGGTGGGTGAGGCCTCTACATTCACAGCTATTCTAACAAACACTGGCAGCGCAAATGGATTCACCAAGCTCTCCTTTGAATGTGGCCATAGTTGGCGCAGGGCTGGGCGGACTCTCCACCGCTATTGCGTTACGACGGAGTGGACACCGCGTTCAAGTGGGTTGATTGATTGACGCTCAGGCCGACTCCCCGACGTAGAACTATTTGTTCTGACTACTTTTTTTTGCGCGAACAGGTCTTCGAAGCCTCCCGAACGAATACTGAGATTGGCGCTGGCGTTGGTGTGCAGGTTAATGCGCAACGCATCCTCAGGGAGTGGGGATTTTCTCGCGAAAACCTCAAACCCGTCGACTTCGACGGGGTAAGTTCACGCGTCGTCGTCGTCCACTTTTTCATTCAAAAAAAAATTAATTAAATCGGTTCATTCTCAGGCAGAGGTGTTCGACGCTAAGAACGGGATCGGAATAACACGCCCGTGGCTGTACTCGAGGCCCGACGAGCCCAAGGTACGTTCTTCACATCGAAACCGTCGAGAATTATGAGTTTGAACCAAGTCAGAGTGTGATGTGTCACCGAGGCGATCTCCACGACGAGCTCAAACGGCTCGCAATCGGCGAAGGCGACGGGCTCCCAGTGCAACTACTGCTCAATACCAAAGTCGTGGCCTGTGATCCGGACGCTGGAACGGTGACCTTGAGCAGCGACGAGGTCATCCACGCGGACGTCGTCATCGGGGCCGACGGAATTCGTGTGCACACCTTTTCCCCCGACTCCTCGAACATTAAATTTCTAACTCGCACAAGTCCGTGGTTAGGACCAGCATCGTCGGACACGCGGTCACCGCCCCCGCCTCGGGGTGGACGAGCTTCCGCTGTCTTTTGGACGCGTCGAAGTTGAACGAGATTCCGGATTTGCAGTGGTTCAAGGAAGGGCTTAGTGGCCCCAGGAGCGTGATAATGAGAGAAAAAGACCTTCGGATGCTTTTGTCTACCCGTGCCGCAGCGGCACCCTCGTCAACTTCGTGGGCATCTACACAGATCCAAGCAAGACGCACCAGGTTGGATAAACAAATCCCTTTCCCATGTCACTTACACGCTGCGAAAAATGTAGAGTGGACGCAGAACGCCACACTCGAAGAGGTGCGCGAGATGTATAAAGATTTCAACCCCAAGTTTTTGCGTATTTTGGACCTGCCGCTGTATAGCCCCATACTCAAATGGCAGCTCAAAGCGCTCCCCGCCTTGCCGACCTGGACCCGGGGCGCACAGCGCTCCTCGGCGACGCCGCGCACGCCACATTCCCGATGTTAGGCCAGGGCGCAGCCGTCGCAATCGAGGAAGCCGGGGTGCTGGGGTGCTTGCTTCCGCTGGGGACCACGAAGGACGACGTCCCCGCGCGGCTTGAGGCGTATCAGAAGCTGCGTAAGGAGAGAGGCGATTTTGTGGGCGCCGAATCTGTCGCGCAGGCAGCTGTGCCGTTGAAACGCGGGCTGTATCTCAGATGTGCGTCATCGTGATTGTTCGTTCGTTCGTTCTTTCCTTCCTTGCTGATGGGTATGGATTTTGGCGTAGCCCGAGAGCAGCAGGTCACGATGTTCGATCACGACGCTATTGATATTGCCCGGAATATTTTGCTGCCCATTTTGGTGGGGGACGGAAAGTTTGAGGTGAAGGTTGTACTATTACCTGGTTAGTAGTGGCACATGAAGCAATTTCAGCCTATCTTGGTTGAAAATGGGGCTTGGTTATATCTCGATTCACAGTTGAAACCCTGGCTTGATCAGTGTTTTTTCTCTGGAGGGGCTGTAAAAAAGGCGAGTGCAATCTGGCATTTTCAAAACAGGCCCATGTAATGAAAGCCTGTTTAAAACGATCGCCACGATTGACTCTTCCACCCACTTTCTTTAAATCAAGCCGCAGAAATAGCAATCTCAATGTTACCGCTGGGGAGCGCACCACCACCGATGACCATGGATCCCGGCGAAGGGCCGCACGCGGTAAGGAGATTCTGGAAACGAGGTCAATATCTAGCTGCCGACGGGCCGCGGCCGTCCAATTAGCTGGATGGAGCTCACATCGAATCCACCGTTGGTCGATCCGTGGCCCTCCAGGCGACCCTTGCTGATATCAATGGTGGTGCCTTCAGCGGCAATTTAACATCCACGCATGTCTCGTTGAAAATGATGCTTACCGCCATCGACCGCGGTAGCCGTCACTTGCAGGTTCCACTGGTGAACGAGGTTGACGCTGCACTTACGCGCAGGAACTCACTTCAAAACGAAAGTGAGACTGATACGGAAGACATAATGGCACGAAGGGGAAAATAACCGACATGGTGCCTGCGATCCCTCCGCCGAGCTGTAGGAACAGGTCAATCGGAGGTCGGTCCCACAGAGAGCGAACACACCCCAAGCAACGCCACGTTGCAATCATGCTCTACGAGCTGGACCGCCGGGTCGGTACATTTCGCGACGTTCAAAGCTGAGGCGCGCGGTTTCAAAGGAAGTGCATCGACAATGGACGCAAGTAGCAAAGTCGAGAAGAAGACAACAAAGCGCGCAAAAAACATCTGCGGGCCGCCAGTCAGAATGCGACCAGCGAGGTCGACTGAAAGCAGACCTTGATGTTCGAGGAAAAACGATCGAGTTCAGTGGAAGAACGAGATTGAAAGAATGTTTGAAAATGCGACTGGCGCGGCGGTTTGAACTGGGAAAATGACGTGGAACGGAGCAACGGAAACGAGGTGCGTCCCCTCGCTTTTATAGTACGTGGCTCCTATTGCCTCCGTCGCTTGCAGTCGTCACGAAGTTTGATAGGAGTTAGGTAAGGTAGCGTTGGGTCGGGTGCCTGCAGCGTAATTTTTCTGGCTTGCAGATCGAAATAAAGAAAGGTCTTTTGAGCCACCTGCCCTCCCAACCATTCGAGTCCCAATGTGACGGGCGCATGCAGGAAACAAATGTTGCGGGTGGCGGCCGCTGAGCAAACAAGAGTCCGGTCCGTCCTGATCCGGTGCCTGACGATCAATTTCAACCATACGGCCCAAAAGGGAAATCGATGTTCAATTTCAGTACAAGTTGACCGCTGATAAGACTACGTGCCAAAGATTCGGAATTCATATAAGAGCGTACTTCAGATAGACAGACGCTCTATATAATCCATCGCCTCGAAGATGTTAGCGGCCAATTCACGCAGTTCAACTTCAATTGAACGTCATTTCGATATTCTTTTCCTTGACACTCTTCCATTCCATGACTGCACCTCCGAGGAAGGATATTCCGGCCATCGCGATGCCAACCTGGAATGCGGCCACCAGTGCATTGTTGTAGACCTCAAGGACCGCAGATAGGGACTGTGGGTCAATGATGTTTTGCAAGTTGGTCGCGCCGGCTTTGAAAATAATGTCGGCGGAGACACCGGGACATGGGAGATGAGGCCAGAAATCAACTTGTTTTGGAAGACATTTTGGCCAACTGAGATGAAGAGAGCGCCGCCCTTAGGAGAGAGAAATACAGTGTAAGTCCGCCTCAATATTACTTAAAAGGAGGAACATCGTACCAGGCTCTGGAGAAAGTTATTGATTGTTGTACCAACGGGGATGTCCTTGAGTTCCAGAACGGTTTGTGCGGCAATTAGCGGGGCTTGCATCCCTTCAACCGAACGAATTATGAATTGAACTTGTTCAGGCGAGAAAGTACTGCGTACCCATCCCGAATCCGAACCGAATATGATCTGATAGCCAATCCAGTGCGAATGGCCGGTGTTGGTCTTGAAGGTGGATAGCATCCCGGCGCCGACAGTCATGAAGAGAGCCGATAGCAGGATGAATGGAGTATAGTATCCGAGCACGGTTGTCAGGCTCCCCGCAACAAGCGAAGCCAGTACCATTGATAAAATCATCGGGAGGGTGTCGCTGCGAAGATCAGCATCTCATGAACTAAAAAAAAAACCGAGGCACGTACATGCCGCTCTTGATCTGATTTCGAACAGAGACTCAACCTCAGTTTTCCCCCACTTCAAGCTCACTCACCGCAGAAGTACCTTTGATCGCCTGGAACCATATGGGGAGGTAAAACACAAATATGAAAAACGATGCGCCGATACACAGCGAGAACAAGCCGCCTGCCCAGATGCTGCGCTTCCTGAAGATGCGAGGCGGGACAGTGGCGCTTTCCTGTTTCCATACCCTTGTACAATTGATTGATCAACGTCCCCTACGTGACGGAAATTGCTTTGCGACACTCACTGGATCACGATGAACGCGACAATGAAAACACCGGAGATGACGAACAGGGCGATGATGCGGGACGAGTTCCACGCATATTTAGAACCTCCCCATTGCAGTGCCAGGAGCAAACAGACAATAGCAGGAATAAAAGCGAGGGTGCCCCTGGAGATGTTCGTCACACCTAAAAGCCACGAGACAGCGAAACGAGTACCATGGATCAAACTGAGCTATTCTTTGCCCAAAGGTTAGCGGAATTTCCGTCTGCTCGGAGGCCCCGCTCTTGGGCATCTTGAATAAAAACGTGACCATAAATATAGTGATCCCACCAATGGGGAGGTTTACTGCGAAATGTGTTGCTTAACACTATAAAGGGGACGCAGAAAACAAGCAATACTAAAGAAGCACCTTGGGGCACGGATTTAGCGTAACGAGAAGAGTGATGGATAAATGCATACCAGCGCCAGCTGACTTTGTCAGTAAATACACCACCTGAGAAAATTGAAATGTGAGTCAGAGCCTTAGCTGGACTGAAACTCAGATGCTCACCCATGATGGGTCCCGCGACACTAGCTACGCCGTACATGGCACCTATGATCCCTGTGTACATTGGGCGCTTGGCTAATGGGACCGAGTGCGCTGCCGATATTTCAACATCAACACGAGAGCCTGATAAATATCCAGTAGACCGACCGATAACTGCAAATGTCTGTCAGTACAATTTCAGCACCAGGATTCATCCATGTTCTGAACTGACTGATAAGTGCTCCAGTAAAAATGCCGGCGGAACCCAACCCTGCTATCGTACGGCCAATAATCAGAGCTATGGAACTGGGCGCCACACCGCAGACAAGGCTTCCAAGCTCAAAGAGAGAAATGGAACTGAGGAATACCTAAAAGTAATTCAGTTGTACCAGAAGAAAGGGACTTTCTAAGTTCACTCACGGATTTGATAGGCAAGAATGTGTAAAATTTGCCGAAAAGCAATTGGGTCGCCGAAATCGCCTACTTTCGATTGGTTGGACGTCCGAGGTGTAAATCGGAATTAAGGGAACATACAAGTAGATAGCTAGAAACATCCGGAAAATGAGTGCGTGCGTGTAAGGTTCAACTTCAAGGGAGAAGAAACTTACACGCTTCCGTACTGCGGCCGGAGCATATGTAAGCTGTTATCTATTTCGGCAGCCAAAAAAACTTACCCAACCAACATCGTCGAGAGACTTGAACTGGTCTGTGATTTTTGGGATCGCAGTTGCAATAATCGTATTATCCTAAACACATTGAGGATCAATCATCAAGGAGAGATTATCCTGTACGTACTAGAGCAACAAGAAACACGGAGAGAGAAAGAGCGATCATGAGGATTACGAGCTTGAAACCATGGGGAAAGTCATTCTCCGGCGCCTCCGGAATCGAAGTCGGATCCGGAGGGTCGATTGTTTGCGGAGATGAAGTAAGAGTCTTCTCGGTGAGAGACATGAGAAATTTGTGGATGTGAGCGTCTGTTCACCCCCACTCTTTATATTTTCGAACCCGCCTTTCAAGCGACGATGACTCAAGACAGCTGTGTCATGCCTCGCCAACGATTGACTGTGACTGTGTGACTGTGACTGAGTGTCAACGACCGTCACGACGAACAGCGACAGCCTCCACTTGTCGAGCTGAATTCAACATTTTGTTGCAGCATTCGGTTATCCTTCCGAGATTGACTGAATGCGATGACCAGTACTGCGGTTCAGCATCCGTGGTAGTATTTAACAATCGATCATACTTTGAATCTTCGCTCACTGCACGACTCCCAAGAACTTCTCAGGGAATGACGCTCCCCAAAGACTCACCTCGACCGTTGAATGTGACTATAGTCGGTGCAGGTATCGGCGGACTAGCCGCGGCCATATCATTACGACGAAATGGACACCATATCAGAGTGCGTCCTCAATGTCGACTAGTGAAATCCTCTGAGGATTCGCATAATTTTACAGATCTTCGAATCATCGCAGATTAAGACTGAGGTTGGCGCCGGGATTGGGCTACAACGCAATGCGGTGCGCATTTTGGAGCGTTTTGGGTACTCCCACGAGAACTTGAAGCCTGTAGCCTTCGAAGGAGTGGGTCGCATTCAATTTTGGCGGGTAACTGTCTCGGAACTGAAAAGTTTCATTCTAGCTCATAGTTTTCAATGCTAAGACTGGAGATAGTACCACCCTCCCGTGGCTGATTCCTCGGAGCGACGAAACCCCGGTATGTTTTCGATTCTAGTATTGGAAGGATTTGTACTGAGGCGGAGTAGGATTTGTTTTGTCACCGAAGTGACCTTCACGACGAACTCAAGCGCCTTGCGATTGGAGAAGGTGAAGGCCCACCTGCGCAACTTGTTCTGGACAGCAAGGTTGTGGCCTGCGATCCCGAAGCGGGAACAGTGACTTTGCGCGGCGGGGAGATCCACCAGGCCGATGTTGTCATCGGGGCTGACGGGGTTCATGTCAGTATCTCAAGTATTATCTCTGAAGTCGCAAATTTCTCAACTGCTTCAAGTCCACTGTTCGCGCCAACATCCTGGGCCGTGACAACACGAAGACCCCTGGGTCAGGTCTGTCGTGCTTCCGTTGCCTCTTCGACGCCTCAGGTTTGGACGAAATTCCGGAACTTGCGTGGCTGTCAGAAGGAATCAGCGGAGCCAGGAGCATCGCCTGGATGGAGGATGGACCTTGGCGAACATTTGTCATTTACAAGTGTCGAAACGGCACCCTCGTCAATTTTGTGGGGTTTTATACTGACCCGAAGCAGGATGAGCCAGGTAAGCGATTCTCACCCTGCCTCACGTTTGAAGCGCAATGATATTTTCATCGCAGATTGGACACCTGCTACGACCCGAGAGGAAATCCTTCAAACATTTCAGTCGTTTCACCCAAAGTTCCTGCGTATTTTTGACTTGCCTGATGCAAGTCCCCTGATGAAATGGCAGTTGAGAGTGACACCCATCCTTCCAACCTGGATCCGAGGGCGCGCAGCGCTTCTGGGTGATGCCGCCCACGCTACACTCCCCCTTCTAGGGCAAGGTCTAGCGATGGGAGTGGAGGATGCTGCGACTCTCGGGTGCTTGTTTCCGCTGGGTACGACCAAGGAAGACGTGCCAGCCAGGCTCGAGGCATACCAGGCCCTCAGGAAGGAGCGTGCAGATTTCGTGAATACAGAATCCGTAGCTCAGGCGAGACCAGAGAAACGCGGAACATATATCAGATGTGAGTGAGCATGATATGTTATATATTCCGCCTTTGTTCAACGTAATCTATGTAGCTCGGGAGATGCAAGCTTTGGTGATTGAACACGACGCAGTGAAGGTAGCACAAGAGTATTATGCTGCAAATTTCGGCGAAGGGGCAGGTTGAGGCTTAGTTTGATTCTTGGTCAAGTATTCACTGCTACACAGTCGAGATGCCAAAAAGGGGGAATCTGTCGGAATATGGTGCCATGATTTTACCGAATTAAAAATCATACGAAACCAATAAATAAGTTTCAATACTTTCAAGGGCCTTCAAGTTCGTTCATCTTTGACTGGGTAGGATATGGGCACCGTTCGAGCGGGCCAGAGAAACTCATATCTGAACGTTTTCCGAGTCGGAAAACATCATTTGTGTTGGCGGTGTGGTAGGCTCTACAAATGAACAAAGTACAGCGTTTGGGACGTCTGTCTACTAATACGAGAGACTAGGTATAGGCTTGCCGCGCCTAAAAAACCAGTCGTTCAACCACTGCAGTGGCCCCCTGGGAAAACCGATATGGCTCGTTACTGTTGCGCAGAAAAGAATCCTTCATTGCCGTACTCTTTTGTCAATCTCTACATCGATAGTTTCCCATTATAGTTTTTCAGCAGAGCCTCACAAAGGGGGGAACTTGGAAGAAGTGACCGAAGGCCGCTGACTAACCGCATACAGTAGTCCGAGTCATGTGATCGCGAATTGCGAATACGTATCTTCGGCGGGGCTGTGCTGTTCTACCGTGTTCCTCTCGTTTCTTGCGACCATGACCCTCGACCCTGATCCCCCTCGTGTAAAACAGCGCAGACCACTCCGGACGTGTGATATTTGTCGCCAGCGAAAAAGTCAGTCCTGCTGTCTTCATCGGGCGAATTGTACCTGATATCCACGTCCGTCGCGCAGTTCGATGTGAGCTTCGAAAACTGTCGGTCAGAGAGAGAACCTATTAATTTTCTTCATTCAGGCGATGCTTCAGAGATGCCCGACGGTCGCTGTTCAAACTGTTCCGCTTTTGGTTCAGCATGCACTTATCTAGAACCACCTAAAAAACGTGGTCGGAGGAGTGCTACTTCGTAAGAATTTCGCAAGAATTTCGTTGAACCATCGACTTATTCTGATGGGAAAAAAGCCAAACAGTGGACGAGCTCAACAAAGAAAATGTTGAGCTCAAGGCGGAAAATGCGTTCTTACGGGCCAAACTGCAATCTCTGTCACTGTGCTCCCTTTGTTCCCAGCCATTGCAATCTCTCCCACTCGAAATCGTTGATGATCCTCCAACACTCAGCCGCAGCACTCCAGAGAACGGAATTACGTCTTTCGATACGGAAGAACCTCTGGGTGACCAAGATTTGACCAGTGAAGAGCTTGCCGTCCGTTTCAGTCAGATTTCCTTGCAATCAATGAGCAGTGCATCATTGGGTCATGCTAGCAGTCTTGCACTCGTATTCAACGTCGTCGCGGTGGGCACACCAGCCCAGATGACGTTTTGGAACTTACTCTCGCCTCATAGATGCAAGAAAAGGACATCGGCCGACCGTTATTGTTAACACCTGGGCGGCCATTGTTTTGGTGCATTTTCCCGGTGGGTTCTTTCCCGTAAATCGACATTTCTCCCCTGGGCGTGTATATAATATATTTCTAGTGGGAGAAGGAAGTATATGACCAACGACCACGCTATGTCTATCCGGCTAGCGACTTGATAACTTCGCTCCTACATGACTACTTCACCTATTTTCACCCAACACTGCCAATCCTACATCGTCTTTCATTTGAACGGTCTGTAGAAGAAGGATTGCACTTGACGGACCCAGACTTCGGTGGGACGTTGCTTTCGGTTTTGGCCATCGCATCGCGGGTACTCACTCGGTTTTACTCTTTTCACTACCTACTAACAAGTCATTGAATTTCACAGTACTCGAATGACTCTCGCGTCTTTGTTGATCGCGACGTGTCAATTTCGTCCGGTTGGAAGTTTGCGAGTCAAGTGCGGATTCTCCCAAAAATGTCTCCGCCGACGATATATGAGGTTCAGATGTATTGTGTACGACCCGCATATTTCCTGGTAGCGCGAGCTGACATTGGGTTCATTTCAGCTACTGACCATTTATTCGCTTAGTACATCCGTACCTGACGTGTCGTGGTTGTACCTCGTAAGTCCCCATACTAATACCACAGAGGATATGCCTGACGTCTGACGTCCATGAAAGGGTCTCGGTATCCGATGCTTTCAGCAGCGCGGCGATCACCGAAGAAGGCCTGGAGGCCCGAAATCGCGCACTGAGCATGAGCTCTGGAAGCGAGCATTCTGGTACAACCGAGTTTAACCATCTGCTTCCGACTCACGTCATTTCGTAGGTCTTTTCTTATCTTGGAGCGAGCTTGTTGCTTCTGTCTGGACGGCCAACGAACATACACATCGAAGAGTATGCTCTACTCCCAGCGTTCTCTGTTCTTCCTTTTGAATGATACTCATTAGCCACGATGTGGAACCGCCGCTCGAGGTGGATGATGAATATTGGATCGAGGATTTGTACAACCCATAGGAAAACCATCCGAGGTTTCGTATTTCGTGTTCGAAGTGCGGCTTTTTGAGGTGATGGTGCAGCCTCCAGTCGAGTGTACTCGTTGACTTTGGGCAGATCTTGGGAGATGTAATGCGCAAAATTTACGGCTCGAAAAAGTGGAAGATACTGTTGGGTTGGGATGGTCCGGACTGGGAGCAGCGCACTGTGGCCGAGTTTGACTCGACCATGAACGACTTTTTGGATTCAATTCCGCCTCATCGTGCGTTGTAGCTGTATTCCATCACCTCTCATTTTACAACGTCTCCGACAGTTATGTGGGATCCTGAAAACCCTCCCGCGTGGCGTATTTTTCGACCAATCCGCTATGCTTTATATAAACTACCAATACCTTCTGATATCGGTCTGAACTTCACTTTTTTTCTCGGTCAGCTCCGTTAAACTTTTTTGTTCAGATCCATCGTCCGTACATCCAAAGTACGACCGCTCTTGGTGCCCCATCACTCTCCATTTGTGCAAGTGCAGCCCGCGCTATCATTCATACGGCCAGTATCTGGCTCAGCAAACTGCAGCGAGTGCCTGATCACATTCTCATCGTATGTGATCTGTTTTCGTGTCAAGTTCAATATATCTCTATTGTGCATACAGAGCGCCGTATTTGTATCGGGAATTATCCTGGTTCTCAAGATGTTGCGAGCCAAGCGTGCTGGGCTCCAAAGCGAAAAAACAAGGACAAGGATCTGTGTCAAGTGGCAAAAGCTATGGATATCCTCAAGTTCGCTGAAGTCAGGTAATCAAACGCCTCTATGTCGCTATCCCGCTCGGTATGTGACATCGCCACAGGTTTCAAACGGTTGGCCGACTCTGGGAGGTGCTCAGAGAACTATGGATCCTCGAATGCCCACCCAAGAACGGAATCCATTCTCCTGGCGCTGGTTCATCTTCTGCGATGATTTCCCGGGTCTTCTCCGTCGGGGGAACACCCCCAATTTGGTTCTTTCCACTTTGAGAGCAGTCATCAGTCCTCCGATCACGATCAAGCGCCCATGCTCAGACCGGGAATGTCAATCGAACAGCTGCTCGCAGATGCAGACCCATTGAATGGCATGAGCAGCATACTGGACAATGAACTGGTGTCCATGTTGATGTCTACCTCTTCTGATGTTGGTGTGAGTAGCGTTGTTCACATCCGCATTCAGAGCCTGACGGAGGAAACCCAGGAACATGGATCTCTGGGATGCATACATTGAAAATAAGAATATTGATGGTGTGGCCAACGGCGTCATAGCATCATAGTAGGCTATGTATCTCTGAGATAGTTTTCGACAATGTTCAATGTAACACGAAGAGCCTGGGACGTTCGGGCGTTATAGTCCTTCCAGCGCAGACAGTCGCGTAATAGTAAGACTCGTCTGCACTTGCATACCGCATTTGAAAATCTCAGCTTGATTTTGTTTTACAACATAATTCCTTCTTTGGGCCTTGGCGATGGGCGGTGACTGTGAATGTGACATGTGGCTGTGCCGATCTTCAAAGCACGGTGCGTCCTGGATGTCGCACTGTCGCAGACGAGGTGCAAGAAAACATGAAATTACGAGTAATTCCAAGAGAAAGGAAATCATTCAGCCGCACAAGACATCCACATCGGGGACATGGACGTCGTCTCTGCTTTCATCCGGATTCCGCGCCCATTTGCCTTCTGCACCTCCTCCACATTCCGGGCCGCCGCGCAGGCCGATGTACAACATGAGATACGGCCGTTGTCCCATCCCGCCGAGGAGAAGTCCCGAGTGCCTCGGGCAGCGGCTGGATGCCTGGGACAAGTCCCGCGCCGAAGCCGCGCAAGGTTGTTCTGCGTTGGGGGGTGGCGGTCAGTACACCGCAAAGAACAAGGGTCTGAGAGCGGGAAGATGGAGAAGGGAAGGGAAGAAACACAACGCACGCAGGTGGTGATCTCGGATCCCTTTGTTGGCACGAGATCCAGCATGAGTGAGGTCTGGACGGAACTCGCGATGGCGACCTAGAGGGGAATATATTCAGCTTGGTGCGGTCTCGACGGGGCGTGGAACGACATACGTATCTCCGACGAGCAAGCGACGCACCCATAACCTATGCAGGACACGACCGACAGCGCAAGGAAGGCGGGAGCAGACAAAGGCGGGGAGCAGACAAGGCGTGCTGCTTGTCAATTAAGCAGATTGCTCGGCAACATGGACAGATATGCTCGCCCAGTCTGTGGAAAACGCCTGTTGACCTGCTCCGTTGGTTCAACGACATTGAGCTTGCTGGCAGCGGTGACCGCCGGATATTTCGATAATCTCAATCGAGCAGTCTCCCGCCGCAGACAACAGTCCACTAGCATCCGCCGCCCGGAGCTGCGAAGGAAATATGTCTCTATCAACGGTACGAATAGGGCGTCAGAGCGTTGCAAGCCCACATACTGAGAGCACAGGCTGAATTCCGAGATATGGGTCGTGGAAAACGGTCGAAATGCTCGCTGTGATACTGTAGAGAACGGAGTACCTCACCATTGGCGAGGGGCAGAAGCACAAATCCACATGGGCTGGACTGACGGTCATGGCTGCAAATCGTCTTCTGGCGTCATGTCGGATACCGTGAAGACAGGGTCGAATATCGGGGGTAAGGAATGCCGCAATTACTTGCGATAGCATGAAGGCTCAGCAAGGAACCTGGGCGGGATCAGTGTGGCTCAGTGGACAATGGCTGTAAAGGGATGGACAAGATCATGACGAGTATGCAAAGCGGCAGGAGCAAAGAAGAATCAGAATAGGACCTGCGAATACATTAGTTGCGGAAGAGAAACGTGCGAGTCATGTCACCTTCATCACAGTTTCGGTGATAACCCTCCCCGCGCGGCCGGAGGAGGCGATACACCTTGCCACCAGGTGCAGCGCGCACGTTGAGAAACACATACTCGCGTTCCGGACCGCTATCGGGCGAGCATGTCCGAGGACAGCGTGCAGAAGAACCGCAAGCTCGGGACGCGGTCGCTCGCGCGTGTCGCACGCCAGATGGCTGCTGTCGATGGTCGTGCGGGCACGGACGGGGATGGGGTGATTTACGGGTGTATCTGAGCCGCACGCTGCTGCTCGAGTTCCTCCCTACTGTGGAGCGCATGGATGTGGAGCAGCTGTTGGATGAGGCGGGGATCGCGCGCGTCGCGCCTACGGTGAACGCCTTTAATTTCCTTCTTCGAGCCATCCTCTGATAACCCGATTGTAACTGTAGCACCAGGACGCGCTCGTCTTTCCGGGCCCGAGCACGAGCGGCGGCCCCTCCGAGAATGGACCTGTAGCGGGGCCGACACGACCTGACAGCATAATTAGTTCACTTAAGCAGAAGGGAGGAATGACAAGGCTCACCAGAGGTCCAATGAAGGGCAGAGCTAGATAGCCACCTTTGTCAGCGGGTGTGGATGTGTCGCCGATCACTCCAGTGCAAATCGTGATAGTGTGGCGGAGAGCCCGTAGTCACTGGGTGTCAAAGTAACGCCGATACAGGATAGCGAGAAGATGCTAGTGTTTTCTGCGCGCTCGAGGTAGCCGAAATGGCTATTCAATATATGGTTGGGATACTGTCGGCGCCGCCGGAGATCTCGACGAAAACAACAAAATTTTGAACCGCTTCTGACTGAATCTTCCTGGATGCGCTTGGGTGCCGTGCGCGGGGCCGAGTCATCCTCTCTTACTCGTTTAGAGGAGAGGGTACTGCCCGGAGATTCTTGCTCGTCGCCAGATATAGTGATGAGAGAGGTCCCTGACCGCGTTCCGAGCTAATATCTCCGCATTCATCTTTCCTTTCACAGCCCGCGGACGACGTGGTCGGAGATATGCGTGTGGCGACTCGTTTATCGGTTGAGATAGGGTGCGTGCGGGTGCGAGAAGGTACAGAGCGTATGTACAACGAAAAAACCAAGGTTGGACGCGAGCACGACGAGAAGTGACGGAGTCACGCTGGCGTCACGGTCACACTTCGTCCTCGCCCTCGCCCTCTTTCAATTTGCTCATTTATGATAACTGTGAGCCGCTCGTGGCTCGCGTCATACTTAGTTATCTCGGACTGCGCTTGGACTGCGCTGCCAGTCTCTCTATTGACAGTTTGAATTTATGCCAACTCATCCTTCGCTTGATGTAAAATCTGCTTTGCATTGCAATCAGTCGTATTGGGTGGTCTTACACACACTAAGATCACCGCAGAATACACTTGAACGAGGGTATTTGACCTGAGGGCACGGCGGCACGGCAGCACGGCGACACCGGGCACGCTATTCCCGTCAATCCAGTATGACCACGGCATCCGCAGTCTGGGATTGAACACCTAGCGGCCATTTCGAGTCAGGGTGGAGTCAATACAACGATTCTCAAACTGCGCTGGCTACGGCGCTGGCTTGGGCAAGACAATGGCTTGGCTAAGTCCGCAGGCGCAGTCCGTCACGGACGTCTTTAAAAGCCATCGCGGAGAGTGGCAATGAACATTAACGCTCACCAACTACCCTCAGGGTCTGCATTATCTACAACTCACGAAATGGACGACGAAGTCGCTGCGCTGGTGAGCCCGTCTGTCAAACAATACCTATGCAGTAATCGATTTCTGTTCTCAGGTTATCGACAATGGCTCTGGAATGTGCAAGGCTGGATGTAAGCAACATCAGTTGTTGCTATAATAATTTGAAGTCTAACTCTACCTCCGCAGTTGCTGGTGAATAGCCTTTGATTTTTGAATGGAGGGCCGTTTGAACTCTTTCCAGCGATGATGCGCCCCGCGCTGTCTTCCCGTTCGTCGCTCTGTGTTTTGTCCTTGCGCCATAGTTAACATTGATCATAGTTCGATTGTTGGTCGTCCTCGTCAAGCAGGCGTCATGGTAGGATTCGGCAACAAGGATTCATACATTGGGTGTGCTCCCTCTAATCTACAAAAATATTCACCAACTTACTCCGTCACAGCGATGAAGCTCAAGCCAAGCGCGGTATTTTGACACTGAAATACCCGATCGAACATGGGATCGTTACCAACTGGACGACATGGAGAAAATCTGGCACCACACTTTCTTCAACGAGCTCGTGTTGCACCTGATGAGCATCCGGTCCTACTCACCGAAGCGCCGATGAACCCAAAATCGAACCGCGAGAAAATGACGTCGATTATGTTTGAGACGTTCAACGTGCCCGCTTTCTACGTCGGAATTCAAGCCGTGTTGTCTCTGTACGCGTCTGGTCGGACCACCGGAATTGTCATGGATTCGGGCGACGGCGTGTCCCATATCGTGCCCATCTACGAAGGATTTTCTCTCCGCATGCCATTCTTCGGATGGATATTGCTGGACGAGATTTGACGAACCACCTCGTCACGAATCTCACGGAACGGGGATACCCTTTCAAGAGCAGTGCCGAGCGCGAGATTGTTCGGGATATAAAGGAAAAGCTTTGCTACGTTGCCCTGGATTTCGATAAAGAACTCCAGTTGGCGGCACAATCGTCGGCGGTGGAGAAGAGCTACGAGCTCCCGGATGGCCAAGTCATCACGATTGGAAACGAACGGTCAGGAAAAATTCACCTTTGATACTCGGTTTACTCACTCCATTTATCCACCAGTTTCCGGGCTCCGGAGGCTTTGTTCAGGCCCTCGCTCATCGGCAGTGAATCGGCAGGGGTACATGAAACAACGTACGTGCATACGATTCCTCCGGTCCCTTTTTTTTGTGCTGACTATTTTATGCGCCCCAGATACAATTCAATTCAGAAATGTGATCTTGATGTTCGACGAGAGCTCTATGGAAATATCGTTCTGTCGGGAGGCAGCACAATGTTCCCCGGCATAACGGACCGCATGCATAAAGAACTCAGTATGCTCGCCCCATCCAGTGTCAAGGTTCCTACAATTTCAGATATTCAACTGCTTGGCGCAAGAGGGCTGACTATTTATTTATCTGCAGGTCAAAATCTACGCACCTCCAGAGCGGAAATACTCCGTCTGGATAGGCGGATCTATCTTGGCGTCCCTCAGCACGTTTCAGAACTTATGGATCTCCAAGCAAGAGTATGATGAATCAGGGCCGGGGATTGTCCATCGAAGTACGTTCCACGTTAGCTGGTTGCTTTTTGTATCTCATATTTCTTCAGAGTGCTTCTAGGTTCTACTTCCGATTTGCATCAATCTACCTTACAAGCATTTGGATCATGGAGCCTTTGGACTCATTTGCATTAGGATAATTAATCTAGCAGTACGATTCAACTATTATGCCTAATTTTGACCCTCATAATCGTGAGCTAAGTGGGAGGCAAAGAAGTGAGGATACTTAGATTAGATATCTTGAATTCCGTGTTCCGATCAGCCAATCCTATTGGCTGAGTGCCCCGTTCTCACCCGAGTCAGCCTTTCCAGCTGACTCGCACTAGCTCGGCCGTTTCGGCCGAACCCAGAATACTTGAAATTCGCTCTGAGGAAACATCCTCCGAGGTTGGATACAAAAATATCGATTGCGATATGACTCTTTCCTTCTGTGATATCCACCACTTATCCGAGCTACCTTGCTCAGACTATGAGACGGAGAAAAACTCAACTTGACTCGTGATAAATACTTTAGATAATCTAACCCCTTTGGCATAAGCCGATGCCATCAGATGACTGATAAATCGGCACCAGCACGCGATCTCTTCGCTTTCTCCCCCATTCCATGCTCGCGCGCGCCGCTGGGCGTGCGTTTCTTCCACGCCTTGTCGGTCGCTCTGAGAGGTTCATATGTAGAGCTCGATGGCAGCCTCAGGCTCCGCGACCCCTCCGGTACCCACCACTGTCACGGCCAATCCAGGATCTGGTTTCTCCGTCTCCACAGAAGAAGAATAGCCTTGCGAAGCCATCAGGCGAGAGTGAGATCGTGGCAGCAAAAGAAAAGGGTCGAACAGACTGGGAGATCGTCCGAACACTTTTGACACACGTCTGGCCAAAGAACGACTGGAAAACCCGCGGCACGGTTGTATTCGGTTTCGCGTTGTTAATATCGTCCAAAGTGTGTTATTGTGCTGGACATATCAATTAATTCAGACCTTGGTTAGTTGCTCAATGTCCAGGTTCCCGTAATCTTCAAAAATATCATCGATGCTTTGAATTTGGATGTTGCGGCGGCTTCCACTGTCTGGACTGTCGCGGGAGCATTGGTCGTTGGATGTGCGTTCTCAGTGTCCAGTCTTGTTATTCTCTAAATATAAAATGTAGACGGTGCTGCAAGGATTGGTTCAGCAGTGTTGGGTGAATTGTTGAATGCAGTCTTCGCCAATATCGGCCAAAGCGCGATACGGAAGGTTGCAAGGGAGACTTTCGAGCATCTCCTCACTATGGATTTACGCTTCCATCTGTCGCGACAGACCGGTGGCTTGACCCGAGCCATTGATCGTGGGACCAAGTAAATTTCTCCGTCACGAGTTTCAAGCGTATTGCTTATTCACATTCAAAGAGGAATCGCATTTCTTTTGCAAGCTCTTCTCTTTCGCGTTGCGCCCACTGCGCTTGAGATAGGTCTTGTCTGCGGTATTTTGGTTCGTACTCTTCGTGATGCAAGTAATCAAGTTGCTAACCTCGTCCACCCAGACTTATAAATTTGGTTGGGATTTTGCGGCCTTAACAGCCCTCACGTTGGCCGCATATACGTGGTTCACCGTCCGAACGACCTCTTGGCGGTAAGCGATTCGACATAGTATCGACCTGCGCTGAGCCACTTAGAACGCGCTTCCGCCGCGAGGCAAACCGAGCAGACAACAAGGCGGCATCTTCAGCGATCGATTCACTAATCAATTTTGAGGCCGTGAAGGTGCGGCTTACTAATCCATGCTGTATTCCGGCTGATCTTTGATCTCATAGCACTTCAACAATGAGGCCTACGAAGTTGCTCAGTACGATAGACACCTGAAGGACTATGAAAAATCATCCATTAAGATTACGACGTCATTGGCCTTCCTGAACTCGGGCCAAGCTGTTATCTTTTCCAGCGCCTTGACAATGGCGATGTTCTTGGCCGCACAAGGCGTTGTCAATGGTGCGTTTGCAACCGAATTCGAAGGGTCAAATTTATCCCCACTCGCGCAGGTTCAATGACCGTCGGCGACCTGGTCATGGTTAACCAACTCATATTTCAGCTTTCTTTGCCGTTGAACTTCCTGGGCACTATTTATCGCGAGACGCGCCAGAACTGCTCGACATGGAGGTCTTGTTTAAACTTCGCGAAGAGAATCCGCCGCCCCAGGTATGCTGGCGTACAATTCTAAACATTATGAACGTCTTCTACAACTGGCTAGGACAAACCCGGCTCGCTTCCGCTCACCCTCAACCACGGATCGATCCGGTTCGAGAATGTCAGCTTCGGGTACCACGAGGAGCGGCCGATATTCCGGAACCTGTCGTTTACTGTTCCCGGGGGCAAGAAGGTCGCCATAGTAGGACCCTCTGGATGCGGAAAATCCACGGTTTTGCGGCTGCTCTACAGGTTTTACGAGCCAGACTCGGGCAGGATATTCATCGACGAGCAGGATATTCACGAAGTGCAATTGGAGAGCGTCCGAAAGTGCATCGGAGTCGTGCCGCAAGACACGCCACTGTTCCACTCTGATATTATGCACAATGTGCGATACGGGAGGTTGGATGCAAGCGACGAGGAAGTGCGCGAGGCGGCAAAGAAGGCAAACGTCCATTCCGCGATCGTCCGCCTTCCTGAGGGATACGCAACCAAGGTCGGTGAGCGCGGCCTCATGATCAGCGGTGGCGAGAAACAAAGACTAGCTGTGGCTCGGGTGCTGCTGAAAGATCCACCAATATTGTTCTTCGATGAGGCGGTACGTTGATACGCAATACGTTTCTTTCTTTTTCACCATACACTGCCTTAGACATCTGCGCTCGACGCACATACTGAGACCGAAGTGATGCGCAACATCAATAACCTTTTGACAAACCAGTCCCGAACCTCCATTTTCATCGCCCATAGACTACGCACTGTGATCGAAGCTGGTGTGTTGAGGACAACTTGCCTGCCGACATTTGATACTAACCCGCTCATAGATTTGATAATTGTACTAGAAGACGGTCAAGTCGCTGAACAAGGAACACACGAAGAATTGTTGCGGAAAGGCGGCCTATATTACAGCATGTGGCAGGAGCAGGCCTCCGCTGAAGAGAGTCCTTCGATTTAGAGAGAAAACTCAACTGTCAGACTCTTTATAAAAGTTTTCATCTTCTACTTACCTTCCTTTTGGGAGGTGCAAATCAGATCGATCAATATCAACGGCTTCGGCCGAACTCCTTGCTGGCTTTCGCTCGACATGGTTCCTGCTGCATTCTGGATCCTCGGCCAGCGGTTATTATTCGGAAACAGTTTCCTCCTCAGGCAGCATCGGAGCACGAAGAGGGGAGGGTCGATCCCTCTTATTCGGCAGGCCTCGGCAACGCCTCGGGCCCTAACACCTCGGAATTGATTCACATCAGCGATGCCGCAGGCATACAAAGACAATTTCAATTACTTTCCTTTAGCCAACACTTATCCTTTCCACTTAGCTGTTGCCAGGCCGCCTCAAGGCTCTCCTCCTGCTTTGCAGCGTGTTTTTGTGCAGGAGCGCTGTCTTTCATTTCCCGTTTCTCCCCTTCTCTAGTCTTTTTGGTCTGTACCACGTTCGACGACGAGGCACGATGTTCCACGACGAGGCACGATGTTCGACTGCGAGGCACGACGTCCTCGAGGAGCCCTTGTCTGTAGCAGTCTTGAAATGCATAGTTTTATTTCTTTTTGCAGTCCTTCGCAACAGACGTTCTCCAATGTCTCAAGCCGATCCAGCACACATTGAAGTCACCGACATCTTGCGCAGAGCTTCTCGTCTACTCAACCCTTCTTCCCCTATTTTTGCTCCTCCTGAAGTTGCGGAGTGGCTCTCCCAATTCTGTGCCGAAAATGAAGATAGAAGACCAAATCCCCCTCCTTTGACACAAAGAGCTCTAAGATCCAGCTCGTCCAGTAGCTCGTCGAGCTCCGAACCCGACGACGACCCTCCCCCCGGTCCCGGTCTGAATTCCGGCTTTTCCACTAGACGTTACGTCAAACTCAACCGAAAAACTACGCTCTCCGTTTATATACATGTGAAAGCAGGATGGGCGGTAGGATTTACTGGCAGGCAGTGAGAGCGAGCTTATTTCAAGTCAGGGACATACACACTCTCAAAACGCCCCGCAACTATTGCGTCCCAACACTCATTGACGACAGATAAATCTGGTGATCAGTGAATAGGTGTACCAAAGGGCGCAGTCAAGACCTACCTGGATGCGCCCGGGCATGGTATAACTTTTCGGAAACTCGTGAGGTATGGGTGGATAGTGGTGGGAAAGTTCGGTTCGGTTCAGGTTCGGGGCACTTTTCTCTGAACCCCGAACCTGAACTTCGGTTCAGGTTCAGACATTTGCTGAACCTTGAACCTGAACCCAGGTCCAGGTTCAGGTTCGGTTCAGGTTCGAACTCGGTTCGAACCCCCAATTTTTTCCCACAGAATAATATTGAAATTTGAGGCAACCAAAGCTTAATTGGGTACTTGGTGAGTGTCAGCCATATCATTGGTCCTTACCTAGAGGTAATCTGTACTGTCTGAAGCTTTGAAAGTACAATTCTCATATATTTGGACAAAATATTGAACTTTGATTTCAATTAGAACAGTAATATATTTCACTAGAAACACATCTGTAGCCTACAGGACCCTCTAAAGTATTGTATTGTACAATTGGTGAGGGATTACACATCAAATGGGATGAAAATACACCCTGAAATGATGAAAATCAGTCAAAAAAATGCCCAATCGGTTCGGGGTTCGGTTCAGGTTCAAAAAAATATTTTTTGGCCTGAACCTGAACCTGAACTTCGGTTCAGGTTCGGGCATTGGCCGAACCTTGAACCTGAACTTCGCGTTCAGTTCGGTTCGGTTCGAGTTCGAACCGAAACCTGAACCGAACTTTCCCACCACTATGGGTGGAGGATTTCAGCGCGCCGGAGGGAACAGGACTGGACGTGGGCGTGGTGTTGGGGCTAGACATGACTCGGGGATCATTGTCATCAAAGCGCGGTGAGGAGGAAGCAAGACGGAGGAAGAGCCGGAGCCCGACGCCGCTGGATGCTCAGTGTCCGAATCTGTGGAACACATTGAGGGAAATCGAGAAGGCATGTTTGAGAACTCACCGTTGTCGTCGTGGTGGTTAGTATTGTAGACGGCTGGGCGTACTTTGGGGATAAGGACTGAGAAATGAAATCAGGATTATAGAACAAATCCCGGCCCTCAAATACTTACCCACAAAGTCGCATTGGTGGTCTCCTGCCCTGAAGAAATCTTGCTTTACTCCGCGAAATTTCTTACTGAGGTTGAGCGTCATGGGGGCGTAGGGAGATCCATGGCCCGGGGGGGTGGATT